>QKYT01000508.1:45222-59922 GCA_003550305.1 Glomus cerebriforme | reverse complement strand
ATTTATAGTAGGTTGTATGTTCATTTTAATGAAATGTCCAGCTCCCCTGCCTGAAATTGGACTCTTGTTTATTAAAATAATTAATATACAGTAATAAAAATATTATTTTTCAGCCGGATAATTTAATGGATACTCCACCAGAATAGTCAAACTATTAAAATTATTAGTTAACTAGAGGATTCCAATGTGTGACGCTGCCAGGCATGATTTTTTTGTGGGTTTATTCATATAAGTAACACCTAATTTTTTTCTATTATTATAATGGATATAATATAATTTATGGCGCAGCTTAATCATTAAATATATAGCCGAGCTTAAACTAATATAGTAAATCATGTACTGATGTACATAAAAATATTCCAGAAATAAGCTGTGATACAAACAAAAAAAAATTCTGATTATATTTAGATATCAATATTAGCTATAAATTTCTAATATAAGTCAAAAATCAATAGGTTAATTAATAATCACGCCACCTACCAGTTCGCCGCAGTACGCCATTTCATTGTAAAATTTCATTCTAAAAAAACATAGAATAGATCAGACGCAGAGGCGCAGACGAATGGTCTGTAATACAGTAAAATGTTTACAATGAATTCTATAAATCCACCATAATTACATTTTTATAACTTCCGTTTAGCGCAAATACTGTATGTAGATCGATTACAACGTTACATTTACATTCGTTACAATATTTATAAACAAAACCGCCAAACTTGAATGTATTTTTTAATTAACAAAAAATGAAAAGAATGGAACAAACATATTTAGAAATTATAAAAAATTTCGAAACTTTATTTGAATCAAAAGAAAATTATGATGTTATTATACAAGTTGGCGAAGAACAAAATACGAAAGAAATTTATGCTCATTCTCTTGTACTTTGTTGTCAATCAAATTATTTTCGTACGAAATTTTCTTCAAATTGTGTAGAAAAAAAAGATGGAAAATTTATTTTTAAGAAACCTAATATTTCTCCTCAAATCTTTGAAACTATTCTCTGGTACAGTAATTCTTATATACTATTTTATTAGGAAAAAAACTGTAAACATAAATTGTGAATAAACTAATAAAATAATTTTTCATTTTCCTTCTTTTTTTAAAAAAAAAAAAAAAATGTTACATTATAGATATTTATATTGCGGAAAAATAAATCTAGATGTTAAGGATGGATTAAATAATTTAAAATTATTAATTATTACTGATGAACTTGGTTTACATAGACTTTATGAACATACTCGAAATTTCTTAATCAGTAATCAAAGAGAATTCTTAAAAAATAACACTGTTGAAATTCTTAACATGATTTATTATAATAAAGCTATTAATAATATACAAGAATTTTGTTTGGAAATGATAAGTTTTGAACCTAAAAGTTTATTTAACTCTAACAAATTTATTGATTTATCTGCTCAATTATTAGAAATTATTTTAAAACGAGATGACTTAAATTTAGTTGAAATTATAATTTGGGATTATTTAATTAAATGGGGATTAGCAAAAGAACAGACACTTTTAAATAAAGATGTCTCTAAATGGAATCAAGAAAATTTTAATAATTTTCAAAGAATACTTCAAATTTTTATTCCTTTAATTAGATTTTATGAAATATTTTTTGAAGATTATATTAAAAAAGTTAAACCATATGAAGAAATTTTACCTAAAGATTTAAAAGATGATCTTTTAAAATTTTATACAATTTCTGATTATACACCAATTCTTAAATGTTTATCAAGATTTCCTAAATATCATTTTGATTCTATTATAATTGATCATATTCGAGATCATATTGTACTTTTTACAAATTGGATTGATAAAAAGGAAGAAAAAAGTGAATACATTAATATTATTATTCCTTATAAATTTAATCTTTTATATAGAGCTAGCAGGGATGGTTTTTCACCTGAGGCATTTCATAGCAAATGTGATAATAAAGGAGCAAATATAGTTTTAATAAAAATTAAAGATTCAGAACAAATAATTGGAGGATATAATCCACTAGGATGGGATATAAGTAATGATTATAAATCTACATCGGATAGTTTTATATTCTCATTTACTGATAGAAGTAACAAAAATACTGCAAAAGTAAGTTATATTAATGGTAATCCATGTATTATAGGTTGTTTTTCAGGTCATGGACCAATATTTAGTAGTTCTTTTTATTATGATGGTGATTTATGGGAAATTTCGCTTAATTATTCATATTATTTTGATATTATTGGTGATTTTCCAATAGGAAATATAAGAGCAGATGATTATGAAGTTTTTCAAGTTATAAAGAAATCATAATAAAAATATCTGAAAACTTTTGATGAAAGTGTCAAAGGATACTTGGGATAATTCAATATTCCAATTATTGAATCTTATTACTCATATCAAGCAATGTTATTGAAATACTCAAATATAAAATTTGATTAAAATATTCATAGATTATTTTCTTTTTATTTTACAGTAAGATTTATACATTTTAGTTAAATAAATTACAAATATTTGTTCGTCAAAATATTTTAATAACAAGTATTAAATTGTCTTTATTTGTACGTGCATACAAGTATGGTTTCCTTTTTTTTTTTATCTTTAAGTAATGTTTTCAATATTTGAGCTATTAATATCTAAACATTAGCAAATATTATTCAGGATAAATTCATTATTCCAAAATAACAAATTTTTACATAACTCAAAAGTAAGTTGAATATGAGGATTATTTCTAATACATTGTTACAAACAAATTAATTGAAAATAATAATATGAATCATAAATGTATTTAAATTTTCCTTCTCACCCAATTATCCTATAATTATGGTAACTAGCGGGACCAAGCCAATTGTTGCTATAGCATAAAAACAGAATTATATTAATGAAACAAATTTTTGCCTTAATATATTTCCTTCCGAATTTACTTCAAGAACAAATCTCCCAAATGGGACAGTAGGAGTGATATCAGATATATTATAATAGAAAATATAGACAAGGTTTGTATTTCTAACAAGATTGGATATTTTAATATAATCAGATGATAGAATATTTTTGCATTCTGTATCATTCATTGGACGATAAATCGAAGTAATTTAGTTTCGTCTGGAAACATAAAATATTCAATATTTGTTTTTTTTTTAAAAAAAATTAAGTCAGGTAGTTGAATATCTCTTATCTGGCTGGTTTGATTTCTTTTTCCTTTAAATTTCCTCTTATCTTCCTTATACTGTATATGAGGTTTTCTTCGTATCAGGCAAGAAAAGACCGGATAGATAGTCAAGTATTTTCTATCTGTGGTTTGGTTTAGATTAGAATTCCCTTTTCATCCTAATATTTATATTTATGAAGCAATATTGAAGAATAATGAGATCAGTGATGGGAGATATCAACAAACAGCAAAAAAGATAAAAGAAAAAGAAGAAATACACAACAACTTTAAGCTGGACGAAAAGTTAATTTCAGAAAACAAATATCTCGAGTATCTAAAAAAGATTCAGAATTGCTGAGATAATTTGGATCTCAGAGATGTTCTGATCTTCACTACTGGAAGTAAGGAGAGAAATATTCAAAATAATCAACCCATTCAGCATGTTGAAACATGAAGCATTAAAACCTTAAAAACAACTTAAAAAAATAATAGATAAATATGGGTAAAGAAATAATATAACAAAGAAATAATATAAAATGAACTCTAACAGAGAAGACACAAAAATATTAAGCAAAATGATGAATGATTAAAGGAAAACAAGAAATATAACAAATATTGGATTTTAAAAGAATAATAAAAGAATCAGATCACCAAAACAGAAGAAAAAGATAAAGTCAAAGAAGAGACAAAATGGAAAGAATAATTTGAAGAAAAAAACATACATACAGTATATAAAGAAAAGTATAATAATGATAAAGGTCTAAAGGATTATGAAGGAATAAGAAGTAAATTCAGAAATGGAAAAAAATTAGTTTTAATATATTCCAAGTTGTAAATTCCCTGTTCTAGATATGGTTTATTGTATTTGTGTTTTTGTTATGCCTATTTGTTCGGTCATTTCCATATTCTTATCTGGTAGTTATTCACTTGACTATTGTGTTCTCTGTTGATTAAACTTTTCATTTGATTGTTAATTATACTTGGTTGCTATAGTCCATCAAGACTTTCAATTCGTCAGTATAGGAGCAGTTGTCAATGGTAAAGAAATAGTTATTTACAATGGATTTTTAGGAACCCGAAATATATATAAAAAGGTAGGGTCGGAGTTTGTGTATAATGAACCAAAAAAATCATGTAAATAGTTCCTTTTTTGGACAAATTCTGATAATGTCAGCCAGAAAATTATTACTTATTTTAGTAACTGACTGATATTACTGTAATTCCGGCCCTGAAAAAAATGCGTACAGCTAATAGTGAAATTTTTTTGGTTGGACCTGACCCCTGTATACATATTTCGGGGTCCTGGGTTTTTCAACAATTTTATTATTCTCTATTTTGTTATTAGTTTTTTAGTAATAACATCCATCATTGGCTTTACTATCTATCTGTTCTTTAGTAAAAAAAAAAAAAAAATTGTAATGATTCAAATCAATAATACTCATTACTACTCATTACACATTTTGATTATTAATAAAATTAAAATCATATGAATTCTGATTCGTATATTATCAGTCACAATGTGATTATGTTGAGATTAAGTGGTAATTGTAACTGTTATGAATTATCTGTCAGTCATATCTTAAACATGTCATTTTTAATAAGAATTCGCAAAAGTTACATCATTTTTTTTTTTTTTAAAAAAAAAAAAAAAAAAAAAAAAAAATTCAATATATTTACCCTTCTATTTCATTTACTTCGTTTTTTTTATTCTATTTTTTTTAAAATTTGTTCCTCTTCCTCTTTTGCATCTTGGAATATTAAAAAAAAGTCAAAATTTGATCCACTGAGCTACCTGAGTCCCATTTTGAGCAGTCTCACAATAGGATTTCTACGAAAATTCTGAACTCCGAACCAATCCAGCTGATCTCTCTCTTGTGAAATCAATAAATATTAAGATCTATGAGTATTGGACACAGTGTCAAGTCATGAAGATGTAAGTCCTTCATTTTCGAAATCACAATGAATTATTTCTTCTACTATTAATCTTTCGCGTACTGTCATATCCATGTACTTATGGGATCAGTCCTCTTTAATATCCTTTGCATAGCCTAATGCATCAGTTGCCATCCTATTCCAGAATGCAATAAAATCAAGCCTATCCTTCTTTGTGATGGTTTTGAATGGATCTTCACTATGATTGATAACCTGCTTGCTAAGTTGTTCTTCATGCTCTAGTTTTATTTTGAAATATGGTTAAAAAATATTGATATATAATATATATAATGAAATTCAGATAATAGGGTTTTACAGGTAACATTATAATTTGTTTTAAAATCTTAGACAACTTTATATCTCTTGTAGAAAATTTCTAAAGTTATACATTTTATTTTCAAATAGATAATTTAACAAAAGCAAGTTGTCTGAACAAATTACTTCAAAGCACATTAATGGAGAAACGTGTAATGGTCACAATGAACTCATTTCTAATCATTATCCTAATACTTATTCTAGAGTTAATATTAATATTAAGAAGGACTTTCACTAATGTGGATAAAAGGTGCATTTTTTTTTATTTTGCAAGGGGAACTCCTAGTTAGCTAAGGTGGTTGGTTGGCTTAGGAGAATTACTGAATAGTAGTAACCACTCGATTGTCTTTATTCAGTATCCCTAACTTGTTGTTAGTAAAAGCCTACTGTTTCCGGAGGAGGAAATGGTTTTGTACCTTCTTTTATTACTAAATAAAAATTAATGCACTGCTAACATCATTTCTTTCTTAATAATAGGTAAATTCAAAATATAATAATAATCAACTACAATTCTTTTAGAAAGGAGTCATCAAGGAATATGAGTTGGATACTGCAGGTTTTATTTAAAATATTGTTATATAATTATAGTTTTATAGGTAACATTATGATTTGTTTTAAAATTTTAGCTCTTAATAATATACAAGAATTTTGTTTGGAAATGATAAGTTTTGAGCTAAAAGTTTATTTAACACTAATAAATTTATTGATTTATCTGCTCAATTATTAGAAATTATTTTAAAATGAGATGACTTAAATTTAGTTGAAATTATAACTTGGGATTATTTAATTAAATGGGGATTAGCAAAAGAACAGACACTTTTAAATAAAGATGTCTCTAAATGGAATCAAGAAAATTTTAATAATTTTTAAAGAATACTTCAAAATTCTATTTCTTTAATTAGATTTTATGAAATATCTTTTGAGGATTATATTACTCAAATATAAAATTTGATTAAAATATTCATAGATTATTTTCTTTTTATTTCACAGTAGGATTTATACATTTAGTTAAATAAATTACAAATATTTGTTCGCCAAAGTATTTTAATGAAGCATTAAATTGTCTTTTTGTACATGCATACAATTATGGCATCCTTTTTTTTTTATCTTTAAGTAATGTTTTCGATATTTTGAGCTATTAATATTTAAACATTAGCAAATATTATCCAGTATAAATTCATTATTCTAAAATAACAAATTTTTACATCAATCAAAAGTAAGTTGATAAATTCTATTGCATAATAATTGTCATTAGTTTCTATGACGGAAGAAATAGAGTTTATAAAAGTAGAATCTTGTACCATAATTTAATTTTAAGATGTTAAGAAATTGAATTTTCTTTTACTTATTTAAAATATTACAACCATTTGTTGACAATTTTTTTCTTAGGATATTTTTATAATCTCGCTATAAAAATGAAAATATATTTAAAGAAATGAAATTAAAAAGGATTGGAAAGATTTATCGAGAAAAAAAAGGATATCTAACTTAAAGAAATAAAATACAATACATATTTAGAAAAAAATCGTTAAAATGTAAATTGGATTTTGTACATTGTTAAAATTTAACTATTTGATAAGTAAGGGGTTTATTTGTATAATTATTAAAATCATAAATATCACGAGAACAATTTTTATAATATTCTTTAGATTTAGTTGAACTATTTGTCCACTTTTCAACTGCAATAGCAGCAATTTTTGCCACATTAAAACGTAAATTAGTTTTACTAATTTCTCGAACTAATTCTCTTTTAAATAACAAATAACTACTCGGTAGCATTCTTAGAGTTCTTACTTTGTAATATTTATAAAAATTTAATTTAATTGGAAAAGAAACTTGAATATTTTGAATAATATTATTAGTTTCAATTTCAGAAGAGGTTGATTTTGTATTATTCTTTTGTGTCATGATATTAGTATAATATTCTTTTATATTTTAATGAAAGTTTTCTGAAGAAATGAGGTAAGGTTATACTAAATTCGATTTGTTAACCTTATATTTTTTTGTAACGTAACACATTAAACAGAAAATCTTTTTACAAATTAATTACGAAATTTAGCATTAAGCACCTCTGGCTCGCATTATTATGATTTTGACCGGTATTATATGGTGCTTATTTTGGGAATATATAGTACATGATAAGCTTCCTTCGTATACCCCCATGTATGTTTCAAAAATTCTGTCTTCAGAATGTACTGTTCCACAAAAAAACAAAAGTTTTCTCTAAAAAAATCAAAACAATAAGTTACAAAAATTATTATTTTTATTTATTTCTCACAGATATAACACAAAAATTCTGATTTAATAAAGTACAATGGTACTGCATAATCATTATTATCTGATAGTCAATTACTTTATTGAATATATACTGTAGCACACTTTCATCAAGAGCGGCTTGCAATATACATTTGCCCTATTTTTTTTAGAAACCATGAAAATTCCCTTTTACAGATATATATTTTTTAAATAAAAATATTAAAATGAATTTAAATGATGAAATTTAAGTAGATTCTGAATTTCTGAATCTAATAAATTAAATATTTCTGAACCATTTACCATGAAAATTGCTATAACTCAAATTATAACAAGTTATGGTATAAATAATGTGTTCTTCATATTTATCAAGAATACGATTTATAGTGCAAATTACGATAATATAAAGTATCCATTATTTCTTGAATGAGTCCATTTGGTAGATTACCTAATTCAATTTAATAAATTAAATATCTAGAATTTGTTTATCAAAACTAGAAGCTGTCCGAAAGTTCTACCAAAGCAAGTTAAAAGAAAAATAATTGTATATCAAAAAAAACCATTTAACACTTATTTAACAATACAATATTCATTAAGACTTACCAGTTTCTATTTTTGTAATTCCATAGAATCGTAAAATATTTTCATAAGCATCAAATTTTTTTTGTAATTTTATCTATAAATTTAATTAATTAAATTATTATTGAAACACATACAGTACCTCATTGACAACTTCTTTTAATGTTGCTTTATATTATTAAAAGTTCTTAAAGTGAAAAGCTTACCCATTTAGCAAAATGACACTTTCATATGAACCACTTTCTATAAGTTCTATATAGAACTTAGAACCAGCTCATCAAAACTTATTAGAAATATTTAGAATTATATTCTATTTATATAAAATTTTACTTGTTCTCACATAAGCAAAAATTTTACAATTCGAGAATTATTTTTTACAATAAAACTTGTGTTAAATCTAAACTGTATAAGCCCCCATTGACAAAGTATAATACAGGCCAAAGAATCGCATCTTCTTTATCTTATAAACTGTTATTGCTAAATTTTGAATTTTTACTTGTGCCTGTTTTACTTTTTTTTAGTAAAGATATTTGTTCTGACTGAACAATGTACAATCACAATAGTAATGATCTGATTTCACTAATACACTTATTAATTTTAGATTGTACCCAATGTAGTCGAACGTGCCAAACCTGAGCGTTTTCCTAGATTAGGACATTCGATATAACTAATTTATTTAAAGCAAGTTATGGTTGAATTTTGGTTCGGATATAAATTTATCTGCTGTCATTAGAACTTCCAATATTTTAGAACCTTTCAAATTGGTTAAACCTGTAATAAATAAATCTAAATATTAAGAAAAGGTTATAAATGAATTTTTACTGCATTTGATATAATTCATATTTGCTCATTTCAATAATTCCATCCTTTTTCTCAGACCTTTTATTAAAAAATGTATGAATTTCTTTAATGATGAAATCATATTCTTTTCAGTTTAATCATTATTAATTTATTTCTTAAAATGCAAACTCTTGAAATATTTCTGGTGCAATATAAGGTATCACTCCATAGGATTTGATGAAGTACTATTTGCAGGCTGTGATAATCCTAAGTCTCCAATTTTCTATTGATTTTTTTCCCTAATTATTTCCTTACGATAGTTATTAGATAAATCAAATAATATATTTCCATTATGAAAATCTCGATGTATAAAATCTTGTTTCATGAATAGTCTCAAGTCTAAAGTAAAAAATTATTAAATTAGTAATATAAATAAATATAAAATATATTTAAAATATAAATACCCTTTTGAAATCTGCCATAAAATAAGTAATTTTTTTTCTATATAATTTCTGTAAATTTTGTTTGCCAACTGATGCATATTGCATAACTAACATATAATCATCTGATTCAGGTAAACTCATAAAGTCTAATAATATGATATCCGATTCTGTAACAGTTTTAGTTTGATTTTAAACTATAAAATTTCAATAAAAATTAATTTATTTTAATAAATATTAAATAGAAAATACAAATATTAAAAATATTCACCTCATTTAAAAAAATCTTTGCTAATATCTCGAGAATTTTTAAATCTTTTTAAAATGACATCATCTTTTTTTTCTCTGCATTTCAACGTATTTATAAGACTATTTAACCAAGTTGTTGTTGCTTTATATATATAATACCGTATCCTCCTTCTGTCATATAATTTTGAATGGGTTATTTTTAGTATAATAATAACTACCTAAATAACGTTGTATTTGTAAGAATAAAATTATTTTTTAAAAATAAAATTAAATAAAATTAACATTTAAAAAAAGTAAAATTTTGAAACAAAAGCATTTTATTTAAAGAATTTGAATTGAATAATAATAATAATAATAATAAAAAAAAAAGAAAGAAAGAAAAGAAAATTGACCGTGATATAAAACAGTTATTCCACGGGATAGTCATGATTTTTCATGGCTGCGCCACAGCTGGCCGTGAAAATCAATGATATAACTATTACTTAATTTATATGGCGTAGTAAACCGCAATTACATTTATAAGTTAAGTTTATTAAGATCACATTTGTAATAACTTTTTACTTTCTGTTGCAGAATTTATGGCGACGAAGTTATAAGAGAATTTATAAATATTTTATATAATTTATGCTTGTGGCTGTAGTATTTATTACGTAGTAATGATTATTGAATTTATGATTCCCTCATTTGAGTCGTAGTTGTTCTTTTGCTACGATTAAAGAGGAGTTAATAATTTAAATTTTTATTTCGTCAAAAAAACAAGTTTCATACTTTTTTTCAGTTTTTCCTTTAAATTAATTTAATTATTTGTGTATTTATCTTTCAATTTTAATTTTAAAAATTTCTTCTGCGTTTTATCCCTATATAAAAAATTTGATCATATTTCAAATATAAACTTGGGCATCTATATAATTATGGAACTGAATTTGATATTAATAAGGAAAAGACATTTGATTTATATAAACTTGCAGCAACAGCAAGGGGAAATGTTGATGCACAAAAATACCTTGCATCTTTATATGAACAAGGTGAAGGAACTGGAAAAGATATAGAAAAGCTATTTATTGTATAAAAATGCTGCAAAAAGTGGATGTCAAGAAGCTAAAAAAAAGCTTAAACTTATTATTAAATAAATTTGTTGGCAGATTTAAATGACTTTATATATTTGCCTTTTTTACTTTACTATTAAATGTTTTTATAAAATTAACAATTTCACAGACTATTACTTCTCATATTTGATTCATGGTATGTCTTGCGAGATTTATAGTTTTAGTTTAAAAAAAAATATGATGTTCAACATCTAATCTTAATTTTTAGTACGGATGCAACCAATTTAACGTTTAAAATAAATTATTAAGACAAAATTATAACTTTATGCCACATTAATTCAAGTGAAACTTTGACACTAACGTGTAATTCAGAGAGATTGATCAAAATTTTTATTGGAGCACCAGTAATGATGGTTACCGTTCATAAATATTTTATTAAATTAAATTAAATTCACACATTAAAATCTTTATATAATATTATAATTATATAATTCAAATTTTATTGTGTCATGAAAATTTCGCATAAAAAGAGAAACGTAGTACAATCAATATGTTACTAATAAAAAAAGAGCAGATATGGTTAAAGTTACAAATTATTGTATTTTCATTTCTTACTTCTCAGTGACTCGTTAAAACTTAACTATAAAATTAGTAAATTTAATTTATATAAATTATCATTTTAATAAGCAAAATTATTTTGTTTGATTCTTAGTTTACAAAAAATAAAATGTTTTAACTTATAAGCATGATTTATATTTTCTTATTTATCCTTTATTTACACTAACAGAATTTAAATATTTTAAGAAAAATTTATTTATCCCCCATTTAAGAAATTTATTAAATTTATAATTTTTTTTTTACATTTTTGTTTAAAAAAGTCATTTTCCTACATTTTTGTAAATTTATATTTTAACTATTATAATTATTTTTAGGTGGTCAATTCTACTTATAAAGAAGTTAAGAGTTCTAAGAAATCTAAACCTCCATGTGACTGTAGTAAAGTGAATTAGATTAATTTTGATTTGGATTTTTTCTGTCCAGGCACGTATTAGGGTCCGACTAACATAACTTTATTTTCGATTTATGGTCAAATAAACTCATTTGAAAATTTTGAATGTCTTTACACAATTTAATATTGTATTTATTCAACTTTAGTAAATATAATAAGTTTAATAAGTTTTAAATTACATAAATTATAAAAAAATAATATTTAAAATCAAAATTTTTTTTTAAAAAAAATTGTAAAAATTAGTGAAATGATATCTCTTACTAAATAAAAATTAATATTATAACTATTCTGTATGTCTTTTAAAATAATAACTATTTGCATTTATTTATCATATATCTATTTCTAATTGATCAATTCTGATTTTTTGTTATTATATCAATTTCTTTGTTGTCCTTTATCCCACCCATACACCCAGTTTTTCATATAATGTTCTATTTGTCTTACACCATATGTTTTTGACTATTTATACTTTTGTTCATAATTCAAATTTTCCTGGTTTCACTTTAAACTTTGATATAAACTCAAGTTGTAAAATATTCTGTTTTGAACCTTCTTTTATGTTTATTTATTGTATGTTGGCTTATTCTTTTTGTTATGCCCTTCCATATGTTGATGCCCTTCTGTCAATTCCTTTAAGTTTCAGCCTTGCAACTATACTCCTCCTGGAACCAAAATACTTTGATTTCCTTCTTCTTTCAATTCACATAGCATTCCATTTAAATTATCTAAATTTCTACAGTATTGGCTGTAAAGGAGCAATTGTTAATGGTGAAATAAACTTTGTCCAATCCACATTCTACAGTTATTTCTTCAGTAATTTTGTTATTCACCATTATGTTATTTGTTTTGTTATTAAAAATGTTCATCATTGTTTTATATCTTTTTCACTTTCTCTCTGGTACTCTCTTTTATTCATGTTCTTTCTTACACATCACTACTAGTTAATTTTGTTGATAATAAAAAGAAATTCCGTTATATTCATCCTATTATATCATCTTTACACATCCTCTTCTCCTGACTTAATATTCTTCACGGAAATTGTAGAAATCAGTTTCTGCCTGAGTTATAAAGNTTTATCTTTATTTATGTCCATAAAATGAATCCAAATTTCTCTTTTAAAATNACTAAATCTTCATTTTCTTCAAATCTGGAAGGTGTTTGTATTACATGAGCTCATAAATAAAGTAGTCAATAGGAAATGGAAATGGAAAGGGAATTCTAGTCTAAACCAAACCAGCCAGATCTGACCNGTCTTTCCTTGCCTGATACGAAGAAGACCTCTATATACAGTATAAGGAAGAGAAGAGAGGAAGAGAAGAGGAAGTTTAAAGGAATTTAAAAAAAAATACCAAACCCGCCAGATAGAAGTATTCAACTAACTGACTGGTATTACTGGTTTCCTTGCCTGATAGAGGAAGACCTCATATACAGTATAAGGAAGATAATAAGATGGGAGTAGTATTAAAAATGATAGAGAGAAAATAAACTTAGAATAATTAATAACGTATTTTTAAAATAAGGTGAATGAGCTCTAAGGATATTAGGATATTTTAATATATTTAATATGAAAAAAATAATATGGAATTTTTGGAATTTTGGAAATATTTATATAATTAAAAATAAAAATGAGTCAAAATTATCAATAAATAATAAATTACATTACACAAAATTCCGATTATAGTTTATTAATGACTCATGATTTCTCTCTAATATTCAAAATTCGCAACTAATTGATAAATTATGCATGATCAAAAAGGCCTAATTAAGAAATTGATTAACCAAATATGGAATTTAATATATTAGAAACATGACTTTTTTTTACACCTGCTGTAGTCCAAACGCCAAATCTAATGAAAAATATTGAAAACATTTAAATCAAAATTACTATTGTATACTTCTTTTTACATTTTTAACTTTAATAGTTAATATTACACAAAGCGAAAGTACAATGTATTTTTTGCTAGTGGATCTTTCATTTTCATTATTTGGTATTATTTTGTCTTTTGCTTCTTGCTCATTATCAAAATTTTGTTCATTATTGTTTTGTTCTAATTCTATTTTAATAACATATTCGTCTTTATATGCTTCCATTTCAATATCATTACAATTTTCATGAGCTAGGACTTCTGGATCATTAATAGTTATAGATAGGAATTTCATTCTTCTTATATTAAGATTATTTTTATTTTAAATAAATAAATATTTTTTTTAGGTTCGATTATCTTCGAAACTGATGATAATAAACACAACAGGTGGGTATTTTTAATTCTTATTAATTAATATAAATTTATTTTTTATTAATTAAATAATTTATTTTCTAGGTTCAGACCCTCACTTCAGGATGCAGACATATGAGGGAATTGTTAATAAAGATGAACGTACTGGATTGTAGATGAATAAGACTTTAGGTGGGATTATTTTGTTTTTTAATTAAATAAAGAATTTATTAACTTTATTAACTTTTTTATTCTTTTTTTTAGGTTCGCGAATTGTTAATAAAAATGAATATGCAAGTGTATTAATGGATTATGGATTATTAAGACTTTAGGTGGGACTATTTTATTTGTTTAATGTATATTGATTTTAATTAAATAAAAAAATTATTAACTTATTTTTACTTCTTTTTTTTTTTAGGTTCTGCAAGACGAAAGAATTTGTGAATTGATATTTTCTCTAAATAATTATAGATCATGGACAGTAGGATTTTTGATAATATTTATGTGGTAGTCCATCTTTTATATTTAGCAAAAAATCGACTGCATAGCTGCCATAGCACTGTGTATAAATTTATAAACTTCTCTTAACTCCAAACATAAACCATATGGTTTGTATCTCTGATTAGTTTATTTATGAATCTTATAAGATACTTCCAACATATACTCTTATGATAATTTTATAATTTTCTTGTTTAATAAAGAAAGGTGAAAAAAATTGATGTTAAATGGTTGAGAAAAAAGTCAAAAAAAATTG
>QKYT01000507.1:68697-88200 GCA_003550305.1 Glomus cerebriforme | reverse complement strand
TTTTCATGTGGATTCCCGTAAATTATATAAGATTAGGGATGGCAAAAAACATGTTTTAAAAAAATTTTGGTGTTTTAAAACATGTTTTAAAACATTAAGCACTTTAATAGCCTTTACTACGTAATACTTATTTGCACAAAAAAAAAGGTTGTTTATTGATTAAAATTTATTATAATAATCATGTCGATCAATGTTTTAAAACAAAAAAAAAAAAACGTTTTAAAACAATAAAAAACTGATTTAGATTGTTTTAAAACATCGTTTTAAAACACGTGCTATCCCTAAATAAGATGAAATTTTTACGTGAGAAAAAATTTACATGAGAAAAAAATTGAACGTAGATTAACCAAAATTGAAATAATTATTGATGATCAAATTATTAACTTTCCCATGGATGATTATACAAGCATTAAACGTTTGTATTGATGATCAAATTATGACCTACTACTTGCGTCGTAAATTATTATATAAGCATTTGAATTTATATTTAAAAAGATGTTCCGTTACCTCAAAACAATTGAACAAGGATTATACCTTTGATACTAGAACGAATCGAAAGTTAAAGGTTCATCAAGAAAAATGAAAGATTATAAATTCACAAGGCGTTGGTTTGACCTTCATGAATCAAAATGGAGAGAAACTTTAAAAGAATTATCTGATAATAAAAAAATTAACGTTTTGGAAATCGGAGTCTTTGAAGGAAGGTCAACTATTTGGATTTTAGATAACTTGTTTACAAATTCAGACTCAAAATTAATCACTATTGATACTTTTGAAACAATATTCGAGAATGTCGATAATGAAACAACTTTTCGTAGAAATATCGAAGAATCTGGAAAAAAGAATCAAGTTGAAATCATTAAAAATAATTCTTTTGATGCTCTTACTAAGTTGAATTATGAAAAGAGAATGAAATTTGATTTTATTTACATAGATGGTTCTCATTTTGCTTGTGATGTATTATCCGATGCAGTATTATCATGGAATTTATTGAAAGAAGATGGAATAATGATTCTTGATGATTATGAGTGGGATTATTTCGTAGAGGAATATAATAATCCAAGAATAGCAATTGATTCATTCTTAAATAGTTATCAATGTCAAATAGAAGTAATTTATAAGCGTTTTCAAGTAGCAATAAGAAAAAAGATTAAGGAAGTTACTCGAACAAAAAGGGAGGATAAATCAATTAATTAAAACAAAATAATTTTCTTAAATTTTTCTCTTCTTTTTTTTCGCGTATATATTTTTATATTTATATCTTATCATCTTATCGTTATTGAGATCTAGCAGAAAGCGGGAATCGCCGAGTCATTTGTATGTTTAAGTAACCTTTATAGTTTTATAATTTTTTTTTTGTTAAATATTATCCAATAAATATGGTTATCGTTTTGATCGCGTAATAGAAGAAAATATTATCTATTGTGTTAGAGAAAAAAGTAAATTACGATATAAAACAAAATTATATCCTTTGTTCTAGGAGTTAATTGGAAATCGTATATGCGCAGCAGGACTACCCCATCACGAAGAGTCACGAAAATGGCGCATCGGCCAGAATTAAGGAATTAAGTTTGACGCTCACGTGACAGATAATTGTGACAAATAATATTGAAAAAAAACGAAACGAGACGCAAAGGTGTGTGACACCGGTGATGAAAAATTGTCACATGTGAAGGTTACGCAGTAGAAATCTACAGCCAGCGTTATAGAGGCTTGTGTTACCACCGATTTTCGTATTACTGCGGGGTGATAAGTGATAACAGAGATAGTGAAATAGAATACTATAGGGTAGTTAATATCGATGTATAACACTATCACTATGTAATAATAAATATATCAATAAATAAAGTGTATATATAAAATAGAACAGAATTCAATAAAATCGAACAATAAAATTAAAAATGTATCAATAGCAAAACGTTTATTATATAATCAAAAGAAATACAACGAAATAATACTACTGCCTCTTCCGGCGCTCTGTATTATCGGTTTATTCCTAAGACTATCTAAAAACTATCTTTCGTTTTTTTCTCTTCCTTGTCTCTTTAACCTCCCAACCTTCCCCTTATATATTGTTCAAATTCCCGTCCTCTGGGCGATTCGTCCTTTGGACGTTTTGGCCACAAGTGTCCAGGGTACGATTCGTCCTTTGGGCGATTCGTCTAGTGGACAATTCGTCCATCCTAAGCCACAAGCCACACGATCATCCCGAATCTCGCTAAACAAATAAACTATAAAAATAAACTATATAAAATAAACTATATAATAAACTAAAAATAAAAGTAAACTAAAAAAAAATAAACTAAACTAAAAAAATAAATAGAAATAAATTAAACCAAGAAAATAAACTCTATAAAAAAATTTTGTCACGCTTGCATTAACCCAATTTCATAACCCGACCCGGGTGAATTTAGGATAATACTGTATTTGCCGGCCCGGACTTGGCCCGTTATATGGCCCATGATGTGTGTAAAATATACCGTGCCAGGATCGTAAGGGAAATTTCACTCGTTGTTTTTTTAAAAAATGGGTGAAATATGATTATGATAATTATAAAGTTTCTTTATAATAAAGATTTTAAAAAGTTGTAACAAAACTAATATTTTCATATCTTCCAGAATCGAGTTTAATTTATTCCAAGCGATATAAGAAATTGCATAGTTACAAATAGCCGCGAAAAAAAATTCATAACTTTCTGTTCAAAAAAAAAAAAAAAAAACAACGAAAAGCAATTGATATTAAAAATACTCCTTGTCTTAAAAATAACAATAATTATTAAAATAGAATACAATAATATGTTGCATAAGGAAAATGCAAAATGTATAATGCAGAGTCTTTACTCCTATTTAATATTAACTAATTGGAAAAATGGAGCTGATTATTAATTTCCTTTATTAATTTTTTTACGTCACGCAAATGCATAAATTAATTTTAAATAAACTTATTTGCATTAACAAATAATTTATATAATGAGTATACTTAAGATCGGATTTGTATTATAAAATAATGTTACACTTAATTCATTCCTTTGTAAGATTTCCAAAACTGGATAAAAAAAATCGTTCATCGACAATAACGAGAAATTATATTTATCCGGTTTGTTGTAATTTATGTAATTTATTTAATTTTATCGTAAGCTAAAATGTTAAAAAAAAAATTTTTTTTATTTGAACAATGTTAATTCTTTTTTTGCACATCATATATATCCGCAATCCGGCTAATCAAGTATTTGTCCAATTATTTTCGACTTTTATTTTATGAATTATATATATTGTTTACAAAGTCACCAATTAATAACACGCATGATCAAAGTGCACCTCTTATCTTACAGAAAAAGTGATTATATACGAATTCATTAAAAATAACTTCTAATTATACGACTACTAAAGTTAACACGGCCCTTCGGATAAAATATTAAACCAATGCATTATTGAATGGCACGACTCAGCCTATAAGTCATGATTATACAACTGATTAATGTTTTACGTTAGTGATTATAAATTTAATGACGAATAATATCGTTTTTACTATAATTATCAGCTTCCGGAAATAAATTCTTTTTAAATAACCCCTTAGTTTAGTTAGATTTAAATTAATAAAATTGATATAAAAGCATAAAGTATCTTTTCCATAAAAATTATCTAAAAAAAAAAAAAATAAATAAATAAAAAATTGAAATATTAAGAAAACACAGCAATAATTGTAAGCACATATAAATATGGATCAATCTAACAATAATCCACCCTTTCCTGATAAAAATCCCAATTTTCAACAACAAAATGATATAACTTCCGATCCTAATTTTTATCAACAAAATAATGTTGCGATGAATTCTAATCAATTTAATCAACATTATCAATCACCTCAAGAAAGTGACATTTTCAAACCTTTAAATATAATAAATGAATACAGATTTTTTTATAAACCATTCAACGATTTTCAAATTTATAATGTTTTCTTTAAAGAAATTACTGTCGAAAAATTATTAGATAATTATAATGATTCAATTTATAATTATATTCAATCGAATTATCTTCATGTATTTTGTTTTATAGAACCGATAAGTAAAAAAATTTATCATGTATCTTGTGAGATGATTTCTCATTTTATGATCGTTCAATTTTTAAATAAAACAGTTCATAATATTGAATTAAGTTCAAATGAATATCAGCAACAACCATATATGAACGAAGAATTTTCTAATGAACATAGAAGAAATCTTGAGTTTCATTTGAAAAATTTTTTAATCAATTATTTGGTTCCAAACCAAATTCACGAGAAAAATTACAATTCGAATTACAATTCGAATTCGAATTGGGATATTATGCAAAATAATAATTTCAACTCGATTAATAATTCTGATGCAAGTTTCGTTGATAATTCTAGTTTTAGACAATATCAATAATTACCTAAAAATTTTATAATTAACTTTATGTAATAAACGAAAGATCGAAAATTATTATTTTAATATATGCGAAACTATGATTATGAATAATTAGAATATTTTAAATATGATATGGTTATAAGTTTATTTAAGTTTTCTTTAACAGACGTTATCGTTCAGCCTATAAGTTCATGCAGATTTAATATAATTGATATTGTGGGGGGTGATGATATTGTTTAGGGATTGGATGGGGAGTAGCTATATCGGTCACAGGACCAAATGATTGGATGAAAATGATCCACATAGCATGAACAGTGGGTGTCTGAACAATAACTATTTATTATAAGGTTTTATTGAAAATCCCTCTCTCATTTATGGAAATTCATTTCACGATTTTAATAAAAAAGATCATTTATTTCCCGTTTAGAATATTAAAAGACCGTTTTTTTTTTAAAAAAAAAAACCATAGATATTTTTTTATTGTAGGCGTGTTGATTAAAAATGGCTTTAAAAGTCTCTTCTCTAGCAAATAAATTCAAGTACAATCATATTTAGCGAACTCCAATAAACTTTTTGATTTTTAAAATTTACTAAAATACAGAAATAAAAAATGTTTAATTTAATACAAAGTAACCTATAATCTGCTTATACTTCTTTTTATTTACTCCCCAGTTCCCACTTCAAAGATATGAAGATGAAATTTAAAGTTATATTTGTTTATGCAACGAAGTTGTATTGCATTAGACTGCATACTTTGAAAGCCAAAAAAGTCAGTCAAAATTTTGACTATTGACACGTGATCTACTGTACATAAAGGTAAAGTTTTATTCACTTAAATCTCTCTAAATATTGATGCATCTTAGCCTTGGCGCATTTTTTTCTCTTGTTTCGCTTTCAAAGAATTTTTTAGCCTTTCCTAACTTTATTGCATCCCCTGAGAGGCAACCATTATTGGCTAAAGTTTCTTGAATAAATCCAGCAAATTTTCTATGTAATAAATATGTTAAACTTTTTAAAAAAAAGTTCATATTAGGTTTCTATAAAAACCTTTTGTGACGAATACTATGTTACATACACAAAATTCGAAGGAATCATTATAAAAACAGATTCCATTTAATTTCTTAATAAAATCCTAATATGTATATAAAAAATAAGCTGATCCAAAAGGTTATAATCCAAACCGCAATTCTTATTCCAAGTAAAAAGAAAAAAAAAAATACATGTTGCTATGTAAATGAAACTAATTTTATAACGTTTTTAAATTTTGATAACCGTAACCGATAATTTAATCACGTGATAAATATAAAATTTCCCGATTTATAAAATTCTGCATTTGATTATCAAAGATATTCTTATGACTCAGCCTAAGATAACACGATAATGTGCCATTAAAAGCTTTCAATTCTTTCAAATTCTTTCAAATTTTATACATACTTTGTCAATTTCTTAATTTATTAATAAATCTGCAAATTCTGCATGAATAAAACTTTTTATTTATTTAATGCATACTGTATGTATGATATGCAATAATGACAGCTGTCATGCATTATATAACCTGAATGTATTTGAGCTTCTTTTATTTGCAACTTCAATAATTTAACTTATACATACGACTTTATACTAAATAAAACCGAAAATAAACGAAAATAAAATTGTCGAAAATAAACGAAAATACAATTGTTAAAAGAAAACGAAAATACAATTGTCAAAATAAACGAAAATACAATTGTCAAAAATAAACGAAAATACAATTGTCGAAAATAAACGAAAATACAATTGTCGAAAATAAACGAAAATACAATTGTTAAAAGAAAACGAAAATACAATTGTCGAAAATAAACGAAAATACAATTGTTGAAAACTAAAATACAATTGTTGAAAATAAATTATAAAACACGAATAAAAATTTAGTTCACGTAAACCCAAATAAAATAAAACACAAAAAAAAAAACGATACGAAAAAAAATTTTCTGTGTTTAAAATCGAAAATGAGAATTTCCAGATACGAACATAAAATTATTGACTTCGCTCTCGCAATTCTCCATCGCCAAATGCTCTCCTTCGATTGTCAAGTATTTACTATTCGATTTGGTACTTTTTTTCTTTGATTTTTTAGGACGGACTCGAGGTTGAAAATGCCTGAATGTTAATTCAGTCTCTTTTTGAAGAGAAGCCTCTAGCGCAATTTTATTAAAGTGTTCCACGAAATCTTTTTCAGCAGCCCTCCAAATTTCACCTGTCATATGAGAGGTAAATCCTGTTCTCTTTTTAAGCTGTTTTTGCATTAAACTTCGAAATATAATGAATCCATTTAATTTTTTAAACATTTTAAAATGGTTCGAAGAGTGAACTATTATCCCATATATTCCATATTTTTTAATGCACACAGCCTTTTGGCCGTTATAATCGTATAATTCTGGGACCGGTGGAGCATAGGGAGAACACATTAGCGAGAATCGATAAAATATAGGACGGAAATTCTGTCAAATCTTCGTTCAACATCAATACCTTTTTATAAGATTTTTGTTGTATATTAAATTAATGAAAATTCAAAAAAAGCACATATAAAAAAAAAAAATCTAAAAAATGACATTCTTCCGACTTTCTGCCTAAATAGTTCATTGTTATTAAGATAAAATATCACGTTAAAATAAATCCACAAAGAAAAGTTCTATGTGCTCCATTTTGATATTCCCAATTTTGGTGATAGTTTTATGTGGAGAAAGATTTTCTACATTCGATTTTTTTAAATTATCTACATAAATATGATCATCAAACGCGTCTAAAAGTTAGAATCCGATTTGTTAATTTAACATACGTAACAAATTGAAATATATTAACGTCATACATTCAACTTTTGACAACAATCAAAAATATTGTTCTTAACACCTTCTTTGTATATGTAAAAAAATGTCATTAAGAACTTATTAGGCACATAAATTATTGGAGAACAAAATATTTGTTGTAAACGATTCATGCATAAATTATCAACGTTGGGTTGGTTATTAATTATGGAAATAACAATTCGTCATTGGAAAAAAAATTAAAGATTATTCGACGCGATAATTCCTGCACTGCCGCAATTCAGAACGCTATTAAATTGTATTATTGGATACAATGTATCATTGATCATACTTTATTTTATTTTGTTTAAAAAAAAGTGATTATTAAGTGATTATTGAGTGATATTGGCGATTATGATCTACACTCTGGTATTAATCATAATTTGGTTATATTAATTTTATCAACTCGTGACCATATATGATTAAGTAATATGTGATGTCATAAAGCGGAGGAAATTGTTAATTACCCGGAAGAACTTTCCACTAGACCACATATGGCTATTGTGTGGGGCTGTGTATTACATAAATCACTAAATTTATGATAACATTGCGTAAATGTAAAAAAAAAATATTTTTTTTTTTCAGATTCTGCATTTTTTTTAAATTTTCGACTTATTTCAAAATAAAAGGAATAATGGAATAATTAATTACATCATTATTTTAATGCTGATCACAAAGAAATTTTCTAGAAACTCTTTCTAAAGTTCTCCTTTAAAAATTTAATATATCTATTATGAAATCAGATGATCAACGATACTTTATCTTTCATATATCTTTATTTTGATTCGATGTGTTGATTCTTTGTTGAAGTTAATTTTCTTGTCAATTTTTTGGCGTTTTCAATTTCTAAATATGAGTTTATTAATTATAAAAAGCTTTTTTCTTTTAAACTTCAAAGATTTACAATCGAAAAAAAAATGAATTACGTAGAATATTTGTTACACACAAAAATATACTATTAATATGCCAAAAATGTTGATTTCCGAAGATCGGAGACAATTATCAATGTTATCCGATAATCCGAAAATTATTCATGAAAGAAAAATTTGTAAGATTCCAAGAATTTAAAAAAATTATTGTTAAAAAGGTTTTGAAACCCATTCTATGTAAGAGAAAATTTAAAGGGAGTTTTAGTTTTTAAAAAGGAAATAAATTTATATAGAAAATCTTTTAAACTATAGCGCTTGACCACCACCTCCACTTGTTGCAACAGTACCGCCACCTCCACTTCTTTGACTCTGTAAATGATGTAAATCGATCCACTACTGATCCACTCTCTATTTGACCTTCATTCTCAAAAAACCAAGTAAGGTTCATGGTCAGATTTTATGTAAACATCTAATAAATAAATTTTTTATTAAACAAAATTGTAATGATAAATTTTTTTTATATAAATATTAATAAAACTTACAATAAAAAAATATCAACATTTTACAAGTCGTGATCACATCCTTCACTTTTTCGGAGGATATAAAAATTTCCTAATTAATCTACATATGAAAAAAATGGGTTGAATATTTTAAGCAGCAGAATTACAAGATTTATCACATGATTTGTGTTATTCAGAGGAAAATTCAGCAATCTCCAAGCAAATTAGAGAGGCGGATGAAGTCAATAAAAGTTATATTCATCCTCATCTACTAGTATATTTTCATACACAACACATTCTCAAGCAGTTTATATAAGCAGACTTTTAGATTTTAAAAATCTTCCAGGACCAAAAAACGCTAATGACAATGATGATTTACTTGAAATAGAATATTCAGGTAATTATATATTATAATTCACTATATTAACTTGTTTATTATTCTTTCTTTATACAGGCATTTTAAATATTTTTCGCTTTATAGAATCTATATAGATAGATTTTACGAATCTTAATATTAATCCTAAAGGTAATTATTACTTTATTTGGTCTTTACTGTATATGCAATGTTTTTGTGTATTATATTAATAATTCATTTATTATTTGTATTAATAGATGAAAGTAATATTTGACAAGTATTCCGTAAATAAATACTATTTTTTATTGTTACTTCTTTATATCAGAAATATTATTATATATGGGATATATTATTTAAATAAAATTTTATGACATATTATATTATCAATATTGCTTATTTTCATGATGTTCCATATACTTATATTTCAAAATTCATTAAACTTTTGATTTGAATGAACAAAAGATAAAATACTTTTTTATAAGGTCGCTCGAGCAATATCTTGCCTAAACCAAGAAAATGCATTTACCATGGAAATTTTTATTGAAATGATGAGACACATTCGGATTTATCAATTTGCATTTTTGTCCTTCTGTTCAAAGTAATTTTAAACTATAAAAGAATAATAATTACATTCCAGATATCTTTGCAACTATAGATAAATATGCATAGATTATAATTGGGAATTTGTAAAGTTTCTTACTGAACTTTATTCAATCAAATTTGATATGGGTGGGTCATGAGATAACAATTTACATTTAAAATTGGGTTATGAGAAGTAATGAGAGGACAATTATTAATAATAAAATATTAATATTTTATATAATTATTTGTATATATTTAGCAAAATGATAATATTTATAAATAATTTTTAAATGATGTAAAAAAAAAAAAATAAAAATGAGCAACACAGCAAATAAAATTTGATTTTTTGTTTCACTATTTATAAGATACACTATGAGTGTAATTGAAAAAAGTTGCGAATTTGAAATAGTATAACTATAATTTAACTGTTGTTATTAATTTTAGTAAGATAAACCTAAACTTCATTATTTGCCTTGAGTATAAATATCATTTTTAGTAAAATCAATAGGTTCTATAGATTCTATAAAATAAAAGATTAATAAATATTACATTATTTTAAAATAAAGACAAGTTTATGTAAAAATAATTTTAATTACCTGGATATTCTGCATTTTTTGGTTCAGGTAAATTATTAAAATTCAATAATCTACTTGTATAAATAGCTTGAGGATGTGTAGTATATGTAAGTTTAGTATTAACTGAATAAATTGATGATTTTGTAAAATATGATTGTTTCTTATTAAATTTGTCTGCTTCTTTAATTTGTTTATAAATTTCAATATCCTTTTTATTTAAATCTAAATCAAAAAACCATTGATCAAATATTTCATATAAATATTTGGCAGTTGGTCTTTTTGACGGATCTGCATCTACACAACGTTTAAATAAATCATCAATTAATTGAGGGACTTTAATATTAAATTTTGGTCTAAGTCCCTGGCAGATTTTTATTGCTAAAAATTCATCATGAGACATATCATGATAAGGAGGTAATCCATTAAATACTTCATACATAATAATTCCAAAGCTATAAATATCACTTTCCTGTGTATATTTTTTTCCTCTTAGAACTTCAGGAGCTACATATGGCAATACTCCATATACCTTTTTATTGTTTTTTTCATTCGCTGGTTTACTTAATCCTAAATCAGCAATACTATAGTAAACACCACCAGTAATTAATATATTACCACTATGAAGATCCTGATGAGTCAATCCCTCTTTATGAATATCACAAAGACCACGTGCAATATAACTTAGAATGTAAAATTTCTTCCACCAGCTCATCGAATTAAAATCTCTATTTAATGCTTGTCTTAAATTACCATTATTTGCATATTTCATTACCATCATAAAATCACTTGATTTAGGATCTTTAGTAATGCCAAAAAGTTTAATAATCTGTCCCGAGTTATTCATTTTTAAGTGTAATTTAATCTAATAATAAATAAAAATTAGTTGTCATATTAAATATTTATAATTAAAATTACGCATTAAAAAACATTACCTCATTTAAAAATTCCGGGGTTATATCTTTTGAATTATTTAAACTTTTTAAAGCATATGTCTTATTATAATATTTATTTCTAGCCCATTTATTAATTTCAATATCCCAATCAGTTATATATCCTTCCCTCCAGATTGCTTTATATATTTTCCCAAAACCTCCCTTTGTAATATACTCAACATTTTCAAATTTATCATAATCAATCCATTCTAATTTTTCATTTGCATTTTTTGCATGAAGCTGAGATTCTCGGATTAGTTTATCAATATCAGAGTTTCCACTTGTCCAATTATCGAAATTTTGTTGAAAATGTTTTGCATTACATGGTTGACACCAAGAATAATCAGTTTTAAGTTGCTTGCATTCTCTACATAAACCATACTTTTTATAACGTTCTTTTAATTCTTCATTTAATATTAGTTTATCAACTAAGAAATTTTGTTTTTCAGTTAACCCATGATGATTAAAATCTTTTATTTGTTCAATTATATCGTCACTGAGGTAATTTTGCTCCATAACGCTATAAAGTTAGGATATTTGATAGGTAATACAATGATTCTGGTGTTATTGGAAAATTTTAATGTTAAAAAATTAAAAATGTGAAATGACAAGATTTTTTTCCATTTTATATACCGGTAAAATTCTTTCATATGGCATATCTTTCATACGTATGGTGTGATTTTTGTAGGCCTTTCCTTTTTTGATAAAATCTACGGTAAATCCTCTGATTAAATACACGCCACACAATTTTGTGTAACTTTCAAAAATGGCGTTAACAATAATTTATCAAATAGTGTTCCTTATTTATTTTGTCATCAATCACATGTTTAAGTGACGTAAAGTATCGCCATCGGATTAATTTAAAAACGTTAACATACAGTACATATACATATATCACTTTAAGATATCTCTTCGAAATTTATTATCAATTTCTATATATCTAATCTTGCGATATCACTTGCAGAATGATAAAATTTTTACCAATTATTTTTTCAAATTCAATATAAAATCAATTTAATATATTTAAAATATACAATATTGTTAGTTTTATTTATTCTATTTTACTTGTTTCATTAATTTAATATTTTGAATAATTTTTATGAAGTAATAAGTTTGATAAAAATTACATAAATTATAAAAAAAAAATTATATTTAAAAAAAAAAATTTTTTTTTTTTTGAAAATTGTAAAAATTGGATTTAGAATAATTAAAATTATATCTATTTTTTAATTATTCAATTCTGACTTTTGTTGTTATACATTTATCCCATTCTATCTATTTGATAGTCTTCTATATTTGTGGCTAGGTATTTGTTTATCTATCAATTTTTTCCCATCTCATAGTTTTCGTAATATACAGTACCTATATTTTTTGATTTATTTTTATTTCAGAACATTTAAAAAGACTTTGATACATACTCTAAAGTTGTAAAGTTTTCTGTTTTGAATTTCCTTTTATGTTTGTATCATCACGAAAACAGTATGGTTTATTGTTTCTCCATATGTTGGTTTATTCTTTTGCTATGCCTATTTGTTTGATAATTTTCATTTATAATCCAGTCCTATTTTTTTTTCAAAAAAATTTTCAGTGTTGGTTGTTAAAAGAGTAATAGCCAATGGTAAAGAAATAGTTGGATGATGAAGGAATAATTGGTAAAGGAGAAGTAGCCAATGGTGAAGAAATAAAGGGTAAACTTTTCTTAGTCCAACCAATCTCCTATTACTGTAAATTCTTCAATAATATTGTTATTCATTATTATGTTATAGTATTGGTATTTTATTCTTCTTAACGCCTTTTTCATCATCTGTTTACTGACTGAGTCATAAAGATTTGCTCATATCCATGAAAATAACTTGAAATTCTTTGAAACTCCACTTTTTGCAAATTTTGGCATATCGGCCATATCTTTCTGTATAGATGTTGGTACCATGAGAGCTTATAATTAAATAGAGTATAAGAAAATCAACCAGTTTTTCCGAGGAAGACCTCATATATATTATAAGGAAGTTAAGAGAGAGTTTAAAGGAAGTATTTTAAAGGATTATAGAAATTAGGATAATAATATAATTAGAGATACAAGTTAAAAAATGCAAAAATTAGTCGAAATTAATAATGGTACAAGCATGATGAGTCACATAACGACCTTGCCGTCACGAAATTCATATTATCACGTTTATTTCCAAAAATTGAATGACGGAAAAATCAAATTTTTTCTTTTTTTTTTTTAAATAAAACCTAGTACAAACTTTATATTTCTCTTAAAATTGAATATTATGTGTATTTTTGCTTGCTCTACAAGTTTACTTGAGGAGTAAAAAGAGGTATGAATGTTTTTTTTTTTTTTTGATAAAATCAATAATATTTAAAAATCTATATATAAAGTCAAAAATGGTATTCATAACCTTCAATTATTCCCTAAGTAAACTTGTAGAGCGGACGAAAATACGTATAAAGTATATTTAAAAAGTTTTATACTTTTAAGTTTTTTCACAAACTTAGGATGTTTTATAAAATCACGTGATTGCGTGACAAATCTTATGGGGGTGTCACATAACGCAAAATACAAACTTTTTTATTTGTTCATTTGTTATATTTGTTAATAATTCGTCAAAAATTAGTAAAAACTTAGCTGAAAAATTAATATAAGTATATGATTATTTACCATGCAACACTATAGTACAACGGTCTATTTTAAATAAATCGTAATATTCTAATTACAATTCTATGGCCTTTTTAGTTTCAGAGGCACGGAAATTTTGGAGGTTTCGGACGTGGCTAAACTAAATTTCGGAAGTTTTAGGTTTCGGTTTCGTCACTCGGGTCATATAAGTGTTATAACATTATGTGTTACAACATTATACAATCGTCTCCACTTCAAATACTGATCGGCTGATTAATCATCATCAATAAAATCATTTTCATATTTGTTATTGTGGTTATGCAATAGTTACAATAATGAAAAAGTAACGAGAATGTCGATAAAATATTCTTGAAGTTTTTAAAAATTTACCTCAACGAAGATCAATTTCTAAATCAAATATGCATGCATAGGTCATCTGAGAAATTATTTTAAAGGTGATGATATAACCAAATTTCTTTATGATCAACTTGTCATTTGATTTTGTTTGTATCTACTTTTATTCCTTCTATTTTAGTTTTTAAGAAATGTATAATAACTTTTGACTTTGTACTCTTTGTACTCATGATGTATTTTCTGTTGGACAAAAAAGATATTTCGTCATGCTACCGATATATTTAATAAACGGAAAACGGCCAATGATAAAAGTACTATTCTAATAAATTAACATTATGTAAGTTGTTGCACAAACTAAGCAATATAACCAAATTACATTTAAAATCATTATCTATTCCATAATCACATTTAGATTTCGTAACCACTTTAAAATAAAGTAAAGATAAACGATTTTTGTATAAATAAGTTAAATACGGCGCGTCGCGTAGTAATTTCCTTATATAATCAATAGAAAATTTTTCTGCATAATTCTAGAATTTAATTGACATAAATAAAAAAAAATCAATAATAATAAATTATTTTAATTCGCAAGCCAATAAATTATTTTGTAACTAGAATTCTTTTATTTTTTTCTCTAATCTAAATGATTAAAGCGTGCATGGAACGTTCTTGTTTTCTTTTATTCTAATAGTTTTCTCTCTCCAAAAAGTGAATTATACCTTTTTTTAATCATATATACGCCTAATCAGCTCCTTTATTGACTTAATTTTCTAATGGAGTCTTCGTCCTATTACATTTATTTATTTATTTATTTATTTTTTTGTATATATCCAAAGTTGATGATTAAAACAATATTTTTTGATTGTTTAAATGCAGTATGACGTTAAAATACTTCTAATCCGCCATAAAATGAATTATTAAATTAACAAATCAGATTAGACGCGTTTTATCTAAAAATTTATCACTAATTTATTTATCAAAATTTTATTTTAAATTCTAAGATCTGAAATATTTGTCTGCAACAAATAATTCCAATTTAAGCTCAATTACTTTCTCCAGGTTATTATGTGAATGTTAATATCACTAAAGTCGAATGAATGAATGGATTTCTCTTTGCGGATAACGAATCAAAGCATATACACGATAAATATTTTATTTATTCATTGGCGATAAACATTATTTACAACAATAAATTATGGGGTAAAAAAAAAACAGATCATGCATAATAATGTCATCGTTTTAAATTTATATTATTGACTTTATTATCAAGAAAATGTTTCGGACAATTTAATATTTTTGAATTAATAACTAATTTGATATAAACATCAAAATCTTATAAAAGGAAGCAAAAATTTCTATCGAAAATTTTATCGCATTACGTTCGTTTACAATATTAATAATGACATGCCCACTAAAACCTTCGGTTGATTTTATAAACGGAAAATTCGTCTTTTCCATTGCGCAATTCGGGTTGTATAATTTCGACATACTCCCCGTGGATTCGTTTACGCACCTTAAATCAAGTGTCAATGCTTTTATAATTTATCGATTAATATTACAGAAAGTGCTCTTTGGCACAGGCACTGTGTATTGTTCTAGAAAAGCAGGTGAAGCGTGGCAGAATGCCGATGAAGAATTCCGGGAATTCTTCAACTATTATGCCACTATGGTCAATAATGTCGCCAAAGATATCAAATTTAAGCCGTATGAAGCAAACCCAAGACGACAACATATCGGTAATAAAAAAAAACCAAATACATATTTCATAATTGACCAAGAGGAATTCATTAAGAAAGTCTTCGAAAAAGACGTTCGTGATTTCGAATTTTATCATTAATTTTTTATATTTAATGATAAAAAATATATTTACATAAGATTTCTTTACTCTCCCGATCTTCATTTTATTTTTTTTTTTTTTCGAGAAAAAATTAAGTTATATGCAAATTAAGATATATAAATTTAGTCGTTCACTATTATTTGTTTTATGTTAACAATAATTACGAGTAAGCAAATTTATATTTAGTTTCGTATGATAAATTCCTTTCATAAATTCCAAAAATAAGTTACTAGAATTTAAATTTCGATATTTCGTTTATATCATTTATTTGGTATTATTCGTGATGCGTGACAGCTGTCATTTATTGCATGCATATACAGTACATTTAAATAAATAAATAAATATATATATATATTTGTGATCAAAGATAAGTTTGAAGGCTTATATATAATATTTTCTTAATTTAAAAATATAAAAATATGCATAACAGATAACATGACTATATAATCCTTTATGTTCATTTCCTGACTAATTTATATCCGGCAAGTCGATACCGTCCGAAAAATAACCATCACGATGTATGGAAAATTTCACGCGCGCCATATACTATACAATTGACTTCACGCACTCATTTCATGATGTAAATTTTTTGAATTTACATTTTATGAATAGTATTATACAAGTACCAGCACAATTTTAATGTAGTTTTAGAAAATTTATTCGTGATATCTTAAAACAAAATTTTAACATAAGGTATATATTTCAATGTTCGTTAAAATACAGTCGAAATTCATGTGGTCTTACAGTTGAACGGTTTAATATGTATAACCTGATAAATTGTGGAATATTCGTGACACAGTTTAAAGACTTTATTATGACAATGATAAGAATAATGATTTCTGTTAACTGTTTAACTTCTGTACAAAATCACAAAATCGAATGATCATTTTCCTAACTCAAAGTCGAACAAAACATTGGTTAACTAAAATAGTACTATAATAAAAACAGTATCTTTCTGTTATAGCTATATATAAATGCTGTCGTGAAGCCAGATGAATACAATAAATACAATAAAAATGTTTTTTTTTCTACTGGTCAACGAAATTATGCGCCAAAATTCATTAAATTTAGAAATACTGTAAAAAAATGAGGCCTATAAAAAATTATTTTCTAATTTTATTTTATGTGGAAACGGAAATCTTCTTATGTATATGATACGACTTAACGCCATAAATAAAAACCCACAACATAAAATTTAGTACACTTTTAGTACTAATTTAGAAGTAACTCTTGTCTAATGATTACTTTTTTAGAAGTTAATTACGTCATACCAGGAAAAATTCGAAATTTAATTGGCCGAACAAATATTGATGATGCAAATAAATACTATTGTCTTTTTTCTGTATATGGTATGTGATTTTCTTGGCATTTTTTTTCGTTCAAGAAAAAATTATTTTCAAGCAAACAAAAAGAAAATTAAATAAAATAGACGTTTCAATTGTTTTATAAAAGAAAAAAAAAAGAATTAAATATATCTACATTTTTCTCGTGTGAAATAAATTAAAGCACATGTAATCATGCATGCTTTCATTAACCAAAAAAGTTTAGTACAGCCCAAAGTTTTACTACTATAGTTTCTTCCGATAAAATAATTATTTGGCTAAATTCTTATTGTTGATTCAAAAAAGTAATAAAACGAAAAAATCGTGAGAATTTTAACTTTTTTGATGTCTTGTCATTTGATCTCAAAATTCGATACAGAAACATATAAAAACAGCATCATTTCGGTCATTCTGTCTAAAAAAAAATTTTATTCTTATAAATTTTAATACAAAACAATTTTGATCATAAAATGAATCTACTTAGTATTTTCTTGCTTTCGTATCACTCGTAACATCAACTCCTTATAAACGTCAAGATCAACTCAATGGATATAAACAATGTGATGGCAAATTCCTAATCACAAATACTTCATTGTCTTTTTACCAAATCCAGTGATTATAGGTTAATTAATTATTGTTCATATTGCTGGCAAGGCAACAAAACAATAATTCATAAAAACATAAAAAAATAAAAACAATAGCATCTGAAATTGTTGAACCAGACGCATTGATGATTACATATACGGGATGTTTTAAAAATAGATCAAAGTAGCATACCCGATTATTTATTCATTGAGCAAAGTGGATTTAAATACCCAGTGGGAAGGGTGACTTTATACTATGTTTAACACACTTTTATTTATAATGTTTTGATTTTATTTATTAATAAATACTTGCATGATATTAATATTTACTGTATTTACTAGTTATAAACTGGATGGTAAAGCGTTGTCATGTCTCAACGGACCTATTAAAGATTTCTTATCCCTTAATGAAATTTTATAAACCATAAACTCCTTTTTGAGATCATATGGTTTTACCATTTTAGCAAAAGAGTTTTTCCTTAAGTTAATTTTTAGATTCTCGTGCCCTAAAAATTTTGAAATTGGTACGGTCACCCGGTTTTTACTTTTTCATATATAAATTTTTTTTATACTGTATGTATTTTGTATTACATAAATATCTTTCTGCTAAAGAATTTTTGTAAATCTGACCCGGCCTGCCGGCCGGGTCATGAGAATCTAAAAATTAATTTTGCCCGACTTTATATATATTGTTTCAGGTTAGTTTATTTTATAAAGTAGCAGTAAATATTTATTCTATACATTATTTATATATATTTGTTTCAATTAACAGATTCCAATAATAATTTTTAATACTGAAAAATAAAAAAATTTAAATGAATAAAAAAATTGTTTGTTTATTAAAATGAACAAGTATTAAATAAATAAATAAAAAATTAAAATATATACATTTAAATTACTGATGGTTACTTTTTGACATATTATGGTAAATCCTAAAGTACCATATTAGTGATATTACAGATCACCATAAATACTGTACTTAAATTAAAAAATAGAATATTGTGAGTATAAAAGCTCTTAGAAAATGTTTAGTATATTTCAAAAGAATATAAAACACTGATACCAGTCCAATAACATACAGTACAACTAATTTAAACCTTTATATCATAAGAAAGATACATATCTAATCCTTTCTCCAGAGTTAGAAGACCTTATGATGACCTGTAAAAATTATTGTGGGATTTTACCATACAATACATAGTTAAGGCATTAAACATTTAAAATAAACTTACAAGGTTTTCCACCCTGAAGAAGGCAAGAAGCAGACCTACACTTGTCATTTCAATCACAGGTTATTGATCATTTTACTAATCATATCAGTATGCTATATGGATCAGTATTTATACTTATAATTAATAAATTAATTTATCTTAATATACTGTAATATCTATTATTGAGCTATTAAAGCAGTTTAATCCTTTCTATGTAAAAAGGAGAAAGATAAAGAATCAGTAAATTCCAAAGTATTACTGATCATCATAGATACCTAAATTAAGAAATAGAGTAACAATAATCTATGAGTATAAAGCTTCAAAAGAATATAAAGCACTAATANCAGTCCAATAACATACAACCAATAATTAGTAAAACTTATTTGACCAATTTAAACCTTTATCAGTAAGGAAGGTACATATCTAACTCCTCCTCCAGAGTTAGAAGACCTTATGATTGACCCTATTAAATTTATTGTGAGGTTTTACCACAACACATAGTTGAGGTATTAAAGATTTGGAAACAAGGTCACAA
>QKYT01000507.1:34578-56024 GCA_003550305.1 Glomus cerebriforme | reverse complement strand
GAAAAGATTCAAAGAATCAAACAATGATCAAAGTTGATCAAATTTCTCCCATCAAAAAAAAAAAAAAAAAAAAAAAAAAAAAAAAAAAAAATATTTTCCCCATCAAAAAAAAAAAAAAAAAAAAGGAAAAAAAAAAAATACATTACGGAGATAATTTAGCAGCTTTTGGTCTTGTAATTTCGTTAATCACAATTGATTCATATGGAGAAGTTGAAGAACCTGTTCTTTCATCATCATTATCATTATTATTTATTGCGTTAATAATATTTTGATATTCTATTGTATATGAACGATTGGAACGATCTGAAAATGTTGATTGTGTTGGTGGTGTATTTGAAACGTATGAGGTATAAGTGGTTGATGTTGGGGTTACGCGATTACTTGGTTGAACTATTTCAAATTCTAACGCTCGTGTTTTATATTTAGAAGGTTTTAATTTGTACCTACGATTAAAAAAAAAAAAAAAAAAAAATTTAATATCATATATATAAAATAATAATAATTTCATTAATAATAATTACCTGCAAAATATAAAACTTAAAATTCTTGTCCAAAGTTCACAATATTGTTCATTTGCAAATGCTCCAGTACCAAAACATAATAAAAATAAGGCCATAGTAAGTAACATATGTATAGTATTACCATTTCTTTTCCAATATGATATTTCAACATCAGGTAAATAATTTAATCTTGGAATTCCATTTATTAAACATTGTATATTAGTTTTTAATAAAATTATTGAAGTAGGAATTCCAAATAATATTAATAAACAACACCAAAGTCCCATACGTAAAAGTACATTTCTTGGTAAGAGCATTCTTGCATTTGGTGGTATTGAAGGATTTGGTGGTGGTCCTCCTCTTGTTGGTAATGAATAAGATTCTGGTTCTTTTTCTATAGCCCATGGAATTGAAAGTGAATTTTGTAATCTACGATTCTCAAATACTTTTTGTGCGACAGGAATCAATGCTAAAACTGATAAAATACATGAAGGATAAATTGAAAGATATTCTGGTAAAGTTCTAAAGATGAATAAAAGTACATTTTGACTTCCATGTCTTGCAATTTCACATATTCCTCCATCATCAAAATTTGTAAAAATTCTATCATTTTCAATACCTAATATTATTATACTACTAAGTACCGCCAAGATCGGCATCCCAAATGCTAAAAATATGTTTAACCTTATAATTCTTGGATCCTGTCTTGCTGCTGGATTTGTTAACCTTAAAGAGACGTATAATTCAATTGATAAAGCTAAAGCGAGACCCGCATTTGCTATTGAACTTAATGTTAATAATAAACCACTTATTCCACACCATACATGTTCATAAGTTGTAGCATTTTCAACGGTAAAATTATTATGTAAAACTATACCACCAATTACGTATGAAAGCGATAAAATGGAATTTGAAATGCTATACCAAATGAGAACTACACCATTTCGTTTTACTTGTACATAAATGTTTTGAAAACAAAATATACAAATTATTACTGAAGCATATAATAACCAAGTTTCCATTATCTAAATGGAGATTTTAAAAAAAAAATGAAAAGGGGGGGAATAATAAAAAATAATATAATAATATTTGAAAATGTTCTAAAAATATTATTGTCAATGACCAACAAATAATTTATTAAATAAAATTTTTAAATAATTCAAAGTCATATAATAATTATTTACGTGTGTTTTTTGTTTAAAAACCATTAAATATAAATATAAATATATATATATATATCGCTAAGAAAAGAGGAAAAAAAAAGGAGCAAATTTATATATATATATAAAAAAAGGACAATGAAATCATTAAAAAGGCATAAAAACTTTTCAAAACGAATTTCAAAAAAGAGACTTTGATGAAATGACGGATGAAAGGTAAAGAATTACAAAAGAATGTAATGAATACGTTTTTATATATAATGAAGGTAAAAAAAAAAAAAAATAAAAGTATGTCAATGAAAATATCAAAAATAACTAAATTAAAAAGGGGCTCGTTAAGTATATATGATGAATAAAAACAAAGGGGGTAAGGGATTCTTGTAAAACAAGATTTTTGACAGGTTTTAACTAAATAAATATATTTATAAATAAAATTATATAGTGTGATCAAATAATGTTATTTCTCGCAAATCAAAAGATAAGAAGACCTTCTTTTTGAAATAAATAAAATCACAAGAAAAAAAACCGTTGATAACAATTTTACGATCATATAAATACCAGAAACTTTACTCAGAGTTAACAACCAGAAATAGTTTAATTAATGATTGTTTCCGACATCTCTCTTTGATTAAGATAATATAAATAAGGGAATTGACAAGATGCGATCCATCGGCTACTCTATAATTATTATACAATTACAACATTATGATACACGACGTATTTATTTGTGTCTTAGTAGTGGATGATATCAAAAAAGAAATATTGAAACGTATGAATGTTATCAAAAATATTTCTTCTATCTATAAAATGTCTCACTAATAATAATATTTGACATGATAATATATTTTAAATAAACTTTAAATTTTTCATACGATATCACAATTATATATTAAGTCATAATTTCAGTATATCATTCTCTTATCTAATCTTTGATTTACTACCAAATTAATTCTAATTTGTAATCCAAACTTTTACCATATTTTATTGTTTATTTTTCCTTATCTTATCAATGAAAAATTTCTAATTTGGGATTCATTTATCAATTGAAAGGTACGAATTCAAAAAAAAAGGATAAAATTTTTTTCCGAGATTTCAAAATGGAATGTAAATGGGATGTAAATTTATGGAAAAAAAAGAATGAAAAAAAAAATAATTAATAAATTTATTAACTATATATAAAATTGAAAGAAATACCAAATTAATCAAATTAATAAAAAATTTAATAATAAATTTAATTTTTTTTTTTTTTTCGACGCCAAATTTTTTTATATTAAAAGTAGCAGATTCAATTATAAGTTTAAAGTTAATTTTAAGTTAGTACATATCATTATTTTAAATTAATTCTCTATCTCGTTTATCTCGTTTATTTTGTTTCATAAATATGAAATAATAATAATAAAATAATATATGAAATAATAATAATAAATTAAACAAATAATTACTTGTTGCGTTGTCCGTAAAAATTTCCTATATATGTCTTCAATGTCAAATAAAAAATTTTTTTTTTTATTAAAAAATAAAATGAATTATATCATAAACTTAATCGAAAAGTTAATGGAAAACGGATTATTTTCCTAATTGAGTTCAATTATCGTTACATTATAACCTTTTTTTTACACCAAAAAAATTCAACATTTCAGAATATAAATAAACAAGAATACATAACAAACAACGAACCATTTTTTTATTATATATGTTTTTTTTTGTTATGAAACTGTTAAACCTTTGTATGCAATGATAGAAAATTAAAATTTAACCGTATTAATTATATTCTTTTTTATTATCTCTCTCTCCATATATACAGTACAGTAGTATTATACAGTATATATAATTAATTTATTTTGTGTAAGTTATATTTTTTTTGTCTATCACGGTTTAAGCTTTTCTTTTTTGTTACCGAGAAAATATGTAACATTGTGGTTAACTTAAATAGTCGTAGATCGATTTTATTAGTATTTTTTTTTGTTCATTAAAATGCTTGGCTTCACATCACACTAAATCCAGAAAATTTGATTAAACTATTTGTCAAACTTTTCGTTATTATACAATAAATGTTATTTATATTAAACGATCTTTCTTTTATTCCTTCTGATACAAATATCCGAATATTACGTTTAATACTCTAAAAAGTTACCGGGAATATTTTTAAAATTTGAACTTATGATAACGAAAAATCTTGGATATAACTTTTTGATGTATCTGTAATACCTGAAAATAGACCTTGACGTTCGTGTGTATATATCGTATATACAGTAATACTTTCTTAATTATATATACTTATATAATTATATATTCTAATATACTACTAATATACTGATATACTGATATGCTGATATGCTGATATGCTGATATACAGTACCTAATATACCCAAAGTCTTGGTTTAGTACCAAAACTTTGGTATAAGCTTTGATATATTTATAGATTCTCAGAATTTAATTGGTGTTTGTAAAAGAAAATCAAATTGCCAAGAACTATACAAAACATATGGAAAAACTTTTAAGCGTGTCGGCATACCGGAAATTTTTTTTTTTGTATTTATTATATACATTGTAAATCAATAAATGAACCCTGAAAATTTTATTATTAATATTATTGGATTTTTTTTTTTTACTATTATTCTTGAAACGGTTTAAAGAATCTTCAAACATTCTTATCGTTCATATCCATGGTATATTGTATCACAGAACGTTCTATTCGATTAATCCGAATATTAATGACGATCATCTTGCAACTTAATTCAAAATTCAAACCTAAACTTTAAATTTTTAAAAAAATCATGAATCAAAAATCATTCGTTCTCCAAAAAAAATTTTTATTAATAATGAACAAATAAGATTCATCTAAAAATGAAATAATGATAAATGATATCGTTATGAGATTGTGGCGTCATAGTTCTGCTCGTGACCTTCATGTGACTCTTTGTACGATCATATAAGATTTTTCTGACATTTTCCGAAAAAAAAAGATGCAGGAGTGCCGCAATTACGGAATTGCACGGAAATTATCCGATAGATACGTATTATGTCAGATATTTTCCGCCATGAACTATTACATAATCATCTCATGATCGCGATGCGCATATTTTGCCAATTGATAAATTATTTTTTTTTTTTGGATCATTGAAGTAATTAAGTAAATCAGTAAATCAAAGCATGTGCACTGTATTAAATTCTGATTGAAAGAAATTTTTAAAGTTTTTATTAATAATTTCCCATGCAGTTTTATATTCAAACAATTTTATGATCGAATAACAATTGAAATTAAAAAAAAACGGATAGTTCCGGTCTCATGCTTTATCATGCTTTATCATGAAAATCCACGTACCATTAGAAACCCCTCAGGTACTGTATGCTTTGTTAGATAAAGTCATGGGAGTAAATGAATTCTCCAGTTAAGGAGAATCATCGAGTGACAATCGCTACCTCCCGGCATTTACAGTGAAATGAAGTGTCGATTCTAAATGTTCTAACAATTCTTTAAATTATCAAAACAAATAATGTAAATGATTGCATGCAATATTTTCATTAAAGGTAACATTCCGTTTTTAATATTTAATTTTTTGTTTTGTCTAAATTATTTAGACTAATACACATTATCTTCGTCTTTCCTCTGTCCAATCATTGACGATAATCTGAATAAAATAAAGATAATCGTCATTTTATGCTAACTACGCAAAACAATATCAAGGAACGAATTAGCAATATTTGAAATAATTTTTTTACTATCCCTTGTTATCTAATTTCGGTTGATTGACTCCCCATTGGTTTACCAATTTTATTGATTATTTTTTTTTAAATATTACTTTTAAAAATTTTAATTATTAGAATTAATTAGAATTCGAATTTTTTTGATTTTTTTTTCCTGCATAATAAATCATTTGATTTTGTACAACATCAGCGAAATAAATTAATGAATGTTGTGATCAGCTAATTGATGCACCTCAGACTTATATACTCATGAAAATTATCTTGTTACCGGTATATAGTAAATCATTTTGCTGAATGTGTACAGTAAAACATTGTTATAAGCATCCCCAGAAAATAAGGACCCTTTCCTGCATTATGCCAATTTTGACCCAAATTTGACCGGAATTATGATGCCACTGACCAGAATCATTATATTCGAGGGGTGCTTAATTACAGCAATATATGGTAGCTGTGATTTAAAGTAATAAAATAAATTCTTTTCTATATTTTTTTGTCGATGAAATTATATAACAATAAAAAAAAATAAAAAAGAATATTACTAGTCGAACCACACTGAAACCAAAGCCGTAAGCCAAGGGTTCGCTATTATATATCAATGTTATGAATAATATCCTACGGTAACACCGTAATAATCAACAATTGAACTTTTACCAAACTAAAAATCTTTTTTTAAATCCTATTTACCATAAAAAGAATAAATACGTTTATTTATGCTAATTTAAAATTCTATTAATGCAAATTAATTTTTAGCTAAAGGAGAACAATGATTTATTAAAAAATTTGAATCCATTCATCAATCACCTTGTCTTTCTACATTAGAGCGTATCCAGAATAATTTTATTTCTTTATTTCACATTTTTCGGATGAAAGAAAAACTATCTCTAGTTCTTTATAGATATTAATATGGAAATTAATTCGATTCATTAGATTTGGAATGCTAATAATAATTTGTAATAAAATTTAAATAGTTAAGTCTGGAAAATTATCCCATTTTTTTATGATTGAAAAATTTATTTATAGACTTGACCGGTACTTACTGCGCCTAAATTAAAACATTATTGGAAATCAATTTCCTTATTTATAAATGAAAAAAAAAGTTAACGAATAATTACTCCTAAATTAGAATTGTATAGCCAAAAAACTTGCAGCAACAGCTGATGAATTTCTCATTAATAAATAAGCTCCGTTTCTTTGATTTTTGATAACTTTTTTAAATCCTTATTGAAAAAAAATAAATTAATTATGAATTTGATAAAAATTTTTTTGATTTATTTTATTACTTTGATGATATATGTTTCAAGCTTACCAACAAAAACGGCACAATGCATGGATTTTAAGAATCCTCTTAATGTTTCTGAAAGCGAAGTTGTTCCATGTCCATATGTATATGCAGACAAAAACAAACATCATATATTAATAAAGAAGAATTAAATTTTAAATTTTATGTAAGTAAATATCACCGTATATTAATACCTTTAACAAACAGCGAAAATTTATGATTTGATTTGATTTTTTCAGATCCGTAAAGATGTGAAATATCGATCCGTATAATCCGTATTAATATAATAACCTTAGCATTCTAAATGATTTATTTACTTATTATTGTTTTTTTCTTATAAATTTCATTTTTGATTATTTTCTTTTTGTATAATTTGAATTACTGCGGATTATATTGTGACGTGATCATGATTATTGTATAACTGTCGTGGGAGAACAAGAACCAAAAACAGAACTTGTGATAAACTTTATCTACATAAAGGTTCTTCAAAATATAAATTTTTTCTTCAAATATTAGCGTTTTTTTAAAAAAAATTGTATATATATACTGTATAATTTTGGTTAATTTTATAAATAATAAACCAGTCTTGCATTAAATCCTATATAATATGTATAATATGATATTGTATAATTTCAAGATATTTACAAGCTTGATCGTCTCAGAATATATAATTTAAATATAATATCTAATAATAGATACTGTACTATATTGTACAATTACAATTTAAGGGGAATATGGAGCGGGATTTACTAAATTTAACCATTTCCATGATTTTCATGATTTTCAATAAACAAATCAAATTTTTTTTTGTTTGAACTTTTTTTATTTTTTATTTTTATTTTTTTTTAGGAGAAAGATTGTTTATTGGTTTATTAAATAATGAATCAACAAAAAATTCCCACGATCCTTATAATTGGAGCAGGTCCTGGGGGATTAACTTTAGCACATTCGATTCAAAAAAATCTTAATTCATTAGAGAAGAAATTTAATGTAAAAATCTTTGAACAAGAATCAAGTCCACAAGGTAATTAGTTAATAATATTTTATTATTTTATTATATATTATATTAAAAATTAAAAATTACTTTTCGTTATCTATATATAGAAAAATGGCAAGGCTATCATATTACATTAAATAATATAGGAGTTAAATCATTATTAAAATGTATTCCAGAATCAATTGCAACACGTCTTCATGAAGTTGTATTGGATCCAATTAGTGATAAATTAGAAGATCATAGTTTATCCATTTATGATCATTCAGGAAATGTTTTATTTAAAACTCCAGGTTATCAGGTTAAAAATATTTATGAATTTAGTAAATTGTATAATATATTTACATTAATTGTAACTTTTAGAGATAGATTAAGGGATTTATTATTAGAAGGCGTTGATGTACAATGGGGTAAGAAATGTATCGGATATCATGAAGATGAAGAAGGAGTTTGGGCTATATTTGAAGATGGAACGAGAGAAAGAGGTGATTTATTGGTAGGAGCAGACGGAATCCATTCTCCAAGTAAGAAATTTATATATTTTCGGTATTTTAGTTTCAATGTTTTTTTTTCTCATATTATGATATACTGTATACATTAAATTCAAACCAATTGTTTTTCTTCAGTTCGAAAACAGAAAATTCCTGGATTGAAAATAAATCATTTAGGAATAACTCAATGTTGTGTGGATATTACTCCAAATAAGGAACTTTTACATCGAATGTTAACAATAACCGGAAATAGTCTTTGTCAAGTAACGATGGGTCCAAAAGGAGATTGCACATTCTTAATGTTTCGTTTATATCCCATAGATTCTTCTAATGAAAATGATGGATCATCATCACATTATAGAGTATTATTTGCTTATTCTTATCCTTCCGAAAATAATGAAAAAAATGATAATTGGACTTATAAGGATGATGAATTACCAACATCAAATTTCCTGATAATCCTGAACAAGTTTTTAATGATATTAAAAGAAGGATTAAGGAAAATAGACCTCAGGGAGAATTAACTAATATTTTTTTAGAATTTTGGGAATTGGTTAAATCAAGAATTGATCATGATCATGAAAAGTATTCTTATCCTTTGAGAAGAAGACCATTAAGAGATATTGATCCAGGGACTATTGATCAATGGGATACTACAAGAGTAACATTGTTAGGTGATGCTATACATGCTATGAATCCTTGGGTTGGGATAGGTTCGCTTTTCATACACGATCTATACAATATTTATACTTTTATGTTAAAACTTTATACGCGTTTACTTATCAAATTTTTTATTTATTCATTTTTTTAGGAACAAATAGTGCGATTGAAGACGCTGAATTGCTTACTAACGCTTTAGCTAATTGGAATGAATATAATTGGAAAGAAAATATTCGAAATTATGAATTGGGATTAAGAGGTCGTGGATCTTTTTATGTTAATTTAGCGAGAGCAGAATGTCTTAGACAACATCAAATTTACGATAATTTTCTAAGATTGATGTATAGAAATTTCATGTTTAGATTTAATAGTACAATTGCATATATTAAGTCTTGTTGGTATGGTGATGGTAAAGAACGTGATATTTTTAACAAAAATGATTAATACTGTATATACAAAATATTGTCGATATTTTAATTGATGGAACTTCTAATATTGATGATGATATAATTTTCAATTTTCTTATCAAATTATATATATAATGATGATAGAGAATTCAGAGTTTAAAGAATGAATTTTAAATTCGAATATTGAAGGTTTCGTTCGATGAGTCAAACTTCGAAATAATTGTTTTTAATGATTTTCTTTCTTTAATGTATGTGAATAAATAGTCAAGGCAATAGTCAACTTTACCACTATATACAGTATTTTTCTTACTTTTTTTTTGTCTTTACGTTGTCTGATGGAATTTGTGAAAGAAAAGAAAACATATTTAATTTTCATAATGTACATTTCCTAGTAATTATTATTTGATCTATCGCATTTAACATTGGCGGATGGAAACAATCGGATTTAATTACAACATCCCCGAACAATTGATACTTGAAAGTAACAATTATCCAATAAGATGGCATTTTTGGATTCCCCATGAAGCGCCTTCCAAAGTCCAATTCTAAGGATCGGATTCTTTAAAAGGCACAGCTGCAGCATTAACTTTATTTTCTCTTTTATTATCTTACTATTATTACACACCATCATCGATGTATAATTGGTAAGATTTTGCGATCTTCTTTTTGTTTGCACTATGAGTTGTTAGGAATCAATCATATTCGTGCCATTTTCTCAAACTTATAATTCAACACCCTTATCCCTTAAATAGTAAATAAATGAAAATTACTAATAAATTGCAGCAAATTTGCCTGCAATTCCATTCAAGGGATACCTAAAATATACAGTGGCCTTTGTGATGCTGTATGGATTTGGATTCTATGCAAAATAAATGACTTCTTTTCAATTGGTTGATAATGCAATATTGTAATCACATTACGTTTCAGATCGTATTAGATAATGCTCACGTAATAGAAGGGCTGAGTAGATTATATCATTGATAAATTTCTATTTTATGAGTGATTGAATGATCAAATAACTTTTATCGTCTAAAGAATAAGCATGTGACGGTATGCTAGAAATCACTGCACTCAAACAATCGAATTTTAGACAAATGAAGGTTCCGACCAGAGTATCCTTATGAAATTGAGTTATAATATAGTAAATATACTATAAATGATAGGTTAATAATATATTATAATTGTGTATTTATTAATGAGTAATATCAAAAATATATATATATATATTTTTTAAACTCAGCATAAGCAATTAGTCAGCGTCATTTAAATCGATAAGGGTGATTAATAACGATAACAATAAGTTTTGAATTTCTTTGTCTAACAAAAGTCATATGCTCAAGTAAATCCATATGATCTTGAAGATTGTAATCATCTTCTTTCAACAATTACCAGATTTAGATCGAAATGAGAAAATGAATTTTATATATAGAAGTTGATCATTTCTAGAATGATATTCTCTTTTAACAATTCTTTTTATTAAATCCTTAATTAGAAAGAAAAAATATCTCATGTAATCCTTCTAGTCGATATAGAGATAAGTAATACAGTACAATCATAAAAATTGTAAGAATCAAAGAATTGGATCATCATCTAGCTAATCCTTTCGTTACATTTAATAAACTGATCTTTTTTGTAATTAAAGTTCTAAAATAATTGTTTTAGTAAAACAATATTTTAAAAAGGAAATTAAACCATTGATGAACTTGGGCCATTTATAAATTTCCTTAATAAGAATCAAACAATAAACAACAATAACTACAATATCTTTGGCGTAAATGCTTATTCACCTGATATTATTTATATATATATTTTTTTTTTTTTTTTGATAACGCATTTGTATAATTTATCCGTTCAACAATTGATTTTTATTTAAATAGGGATATTGAATACTAGCGTAATACTGTAATACTTTTTCTACACATTTATTCGTTCAATTTGATGGATTTACAGAGAAGATACGATCCCAAAATTCTTGAAACTGGTATATTGTCCGATCACTTCGATATCGAAATTTCGGTCGGAGAAGAACCCAACACTAAGACCTTCCATTTAAATTCCTCAATATTACAACATCAATCGAATTATTTTTATAGGGCATTGTCGACACATTGGATAAAAGTTGAAAATAATAATATTAAAAAATTTCAAAAACCAAATATTTCCGTTGAAGTTTTTGATATTATTGTTAAGTAAGTTATACAAAAATTTGTATTTCTATAATACGATTAATAAAATATCAACTAGTCAAATTATTATTATTATTTTTTTTTTAGGTATATATATTCTGACAAAATTTGTCTTACGAATGATTTTAAAACAAATGTTGACGTTTTAATTGCGGCTGATGAGTTGCTTCTTACCGATTTATGTTCACGCATTGAAGAAGAACTTCTTAAAGATAAAACAATATTAAAAGATAATTTAGTTCTCACTCAATATATTGCAAGTAAATTGAGTCATCTAGAAAAATTACCACAATTTTACAACGATGAATTTCAAAAGGATCCTTCATTAATTTTCGATGCAAATGATTTCACTACGATAGAACAAACATTTCTTCTTGATATCCTTATTAAAAATGATCATTCTTTAAAACCTATTAAGGTTTGGGATAAACTTGTGGAATGGTGTTGCGCACAATGCGTCGAGTTACAATTAGATATAAATGATAATAATGATAATTTATTAACATTTAAGGATTTAATCCAGCCATTTATCCCATATATTGATTTTAAAAATATTTGTTCAGAAGATTTCTTTCAGAAAATCCATCCCTTCAAAAAAATTTTTGATGCTGATTTTTATATAGATATTCTTGAAGATTACTCATTTAATTCAAAACTTAAATTGGTGATTGCTTCTAAAATCATTAATTCTCAACAAGCTTTTATACTTGCGGATCATATCAAAATAATGAATAATGATACTCATGACATTTTTTATGAGTTTGAGTTACTCATTCGTGGAAGTAGAGATGGGTTTGAAGAGAATCCTTTCGATGTACATTGTGAAGATGAAGGACCTACTATTACTGTTGCTCGTGTTAAAAATACTAATGAAATTCTTGGAGGATTTAATTCTTTAAAATGGAAATCATACAGTAACTGTATCTGTACTAAAGGAAATTTTATATTCTCTTTGGATAAAAATAATTTAGAAAATCGCATTTTTAGTGAAGTTGATGATGAAAATAAAGCAGTTCGTAATGGATGTGATTATTTCAAGCCGGATTTTGGAGATTTATGTTTTCTCATTGATTCTACCAATAAAGGTATATATTATAAGAAAAGTTATAAAAGATCAATTAGACAAAATGAGGGTGAATTCGAAATAGACGATTATGAAGTTTTTAAAGTTCATAGTAAATTAAAAGGTTATCATTAATTTTAAAAATTTATTTGTATATATATATATACATATTAAACATTTATTTTATATTTATATTTTATAATTAGTATAATTATTAGTTTATCGATATTATTATACTTTAGAATAAAAAATTTTCATTTTGTAATATTATTGAAAATTTGTCGCTCTATTTCATGGTAATTAAGATTCTTCGAAAAATGGTTGTCAATTTGCTTATTTTTTTGTAAACCTTTATTATTATTATGATAATACAGTTAGTAATTTAGTATTAAAACCAACAATTACACTAGTTAATATAAAATCCAATATTCTTGCGACGACGAATGACAATTTCTAAGAAACAATAAATTGTTATTTACTTGCCTAGGAGTTTTGTATATCTCCTAGGATACTGTAAATGAGTAATACTTTGGTATAATGAATTATAGAAATTGAGAAATAAGATATAAATGACAAAAGAAAAAAATCTTTTCCATCTTTTCTAATAAAAATTACCAATCGAAAAAAATTCTAAACGTATAAATAATGTTACGTGAATCTTATCGATCTAGACAAAGCTCGTTTAAAATTAAGTTCATTAATATAGTATTTATATAAACTTAATTAATAATTATTTCTGTGCCGTTACAATATAATTTATCAATAGGAAGGATTATAGTTAAAGCTATAGATTATATACAGAATGGGGGACAGGTTGAGCCAATCAAATTTTACTATTAGTTATACGCATTTTTTCAGGGCCAGAATTATGAATTATGATAATGTCAGTCAGTTACTATGGCGAGTAATAAAATTCTGACTGGCATTATCAAAAATTGTCTAAAAAAGGAAAGATTTACATGATTTTTCATCTCAAAATACGCAAACGCAAACCGACCTTTTATATTTCTGGGTCCTATTTGCGCCATAAATTTTGCAAGGATTTTTGATATCATATTCATGTCTTTTTTCTTTAAAAAAAACAAATGATTTAATTTTTTTGGTCTATCCACACTTGAAAATGTTGAATCGTTAAAAACAACAAAACAATATACTAATTAGAAGCAAAATTTACGATTAAAAAATGGTCCATAAAATATTTATTTATTTTAATAATTTAACAATAAAACTATTCAAATATTAAAAATTCCATAAACAAGGATTTGATGCGTTTAAATTAAGCTTCAACATCTATTGGTATTTGTTCTGATGACGTGTTAACCTTCTTTCCTTTCTCAATAAGTGACGTATTCGCTCTGTCTGCCACAGCAAGCTCCGCTTTGAGCGTGTCTATAAGAATACTATCTCTTTGGATCTGATCGTACGCATCCTCAAGTTTTTTGGTTTGATGGTCTAACGCTTCTTCATAAAATTCACTTACTATGCCTCCAACTAAATATATCATATTTCTATTTATTTTTGTGTTGTCAGCAACCCCTTTTACTAGAGCGGCTACCTGGTTTGTTCTCGTCCCTTGTTTTAGTTCTCGCCAAAGGCCATATTGTCTAAGGACTTTTTCCTGTTCAGCCCACTCCCAGAACCCAAAATTTTTTAGGTTCCTTGTCGCTATTTTTTCATCATATAGCTTATCAGTATATATTGATAAAAGTGCTCCCATATTTTATTTTATTTATTTGTAAAAAAATTCTTTTTACTGTGGGTTTCTTAATAAAATTTTGTAAAGATAGTTGATAATATTCTAAGGTAAATATGAATTAAGTGCAGTATTTATATATTTGTTAAAACCATTAATGACTTATTAATATGTACAATATGCAATATGCATTGTATGAATTATATCATGTGTCATAATTTATAAAGTATTTTAAAAATATATATGTAACAAAGATTATGCTGATTATGCAATGCTATACGATTTATATGATTCATCATGTTTGTGTATTTGAAATATTCGACACGAAGTGTTGAATAACTGTTATATTGGGGAAATCAAATTTGATTGGTTGATTCTGGGCTCCGCAGGATCCTGATCAAATATGATTTCCAATATTATAAGCTACCTTATAGGTAGCGTTAGTTATTCGGTTTGAAGTGCCGAATGAGTGATTTATCTAGTGTCACATGATTTTTGCGTAATAAACTTTTTACATTTCTTTTCTATAAACTTTTTTTTTAATAAACCAAATTTATTTCTTTCGATGGAGAATACAAATTTTAATAATGTGAGATAAATATTTAAACATATTAAAACTACAAATTATTGAATAATTAATAAGTAATAACTAATAAATTCTTAGTCTTTTAAACCAACAGCAAAAGAACTTACAAAAGTACAACAAAATCGCATACCACTTATTGCCATTTTCAAAATTATTGACAAAATCTGATTTTGCGGGATTTGATATATGATTTTTTATATTGCACAAAGTGAATCACCTTTTTAGACGAATTTTTAATATTTTTTGGGTCACGAATTTTTTAATATTTTTGGGTCAAGTTTTTTTCAAAATCGAGTCAAAACTAATATCAACGCAAAATTCATTATACATTTTATATGAAAATTTTGGTATTTATAATTAAAAATCATTTATTACAGTTTATAATTATAAAAGATTCACTTTATTTTTACANNAANNNAGANNNNANNNACATTTTAATTTTATTATCAAAAAAAGTAATGAATAATTTGTTCTGATTTATTTGGAAGGAAACAAGAACTAACGAAATAAAAAAATCATATATTGTACTTGCAAAATAAAAAGAATGGTAATAAAATTATTCTAAAAGCTTGGTCCTACTACTACATATATGTATTGGTACCTGCAGGCTTATTAAAATAAGTATCTATTTCACAAAAATTACCTTCTTGACTCTTCTGATGTTACTATCTTGACAGTTGACACTCATAAATTAAATTATATATATGCGAGTTAAGAAAGTAAATCGTACAGGGTCAAGAATGTAATAGCCCTATTGTGAGACTACAGTGATACACACTGTGTATACTGAATAAGCATATTATGCTCCCTGCCATGCATAATATTATGCTGGTCCAGTTGACTACTGTGTTTATCTATAATTAAAATGCTGAGTACTGCCTTCAGGGAGCGAATATACTGTATATACTGCTGTGTAGTGGAGGTTATACCCAAGGATCGTGACTCTATCAGGACCCTGAGCAATATATATATAGGTAACAAGAAAATTCAAAAATTTTATAATAGCTCTACGCAAGGTTTTTATTAAGATAAATAAGCAAACTCACTAAAATTAGAGACTGATTTGAAGTCAGGCGGATCGTCTATAAAAAAATCTTGAAAAGATTTGAGAATTGATTCCAATCCCTACAACCAACCAGCTCTACCATGGAATTGCAGCTTGTATAAAGAATAGGAGTTTTAGGGATAAGAAGCCATAAGGCGAGGGATTTACATTCTATATTTATGATAAAGGATGATACGCGTTTTTTACAAGAAAAAAAATTAAATGAATCATTTAAAATAATTTCAAAATTAAATTTCAAAAATATAAAATGATTACAAAATGTATCATAATTTTACTGGTTTGACTAAAAAAATATTTCAAACGCCTTAACTTTATCAATTTCACGTCAATTCCATGTTAATAAAAATATCCAATTAAACTTGAATAAGAAATAGTATTTTTGAGTAGTACTTGACGGTCTAAATAATAATCAAATAAAGAATTATTTATTAATTCATCTCATAATATTTTGTAATATCCATATTTAAAAGAAATATATTTGATTCTTGTTAAAGGATGTTATATTTTACAATATTTGAATTTATTGAAAAAATAGTTTCTTCTGCTAAATTAATAAACTCGAAAATATTTTGAATAATTATGAAAATATAAAAGTGTAGCAAATGATATTTTACAAATTTAAAATTTCATTTACGAAAATTCTTTATTTGTTTAACAAAAAATATGATCTTAAAGAATTATTATTGATTAGTTTCTTTTATAAAAAAAAAGTTTGATTAAACTTTACTAGTCCATTTATTACAATTAATATAAAAATAATAGATAAATTTTATTTTTATATCACACTTCTGAGTTTCATATGAAAGATACAATAAAAAAAAAAGATTTTAAATTATAAAATTTGGAAAAAATTTAATAAAAAAATACAAATTAAGAAATTGATAATTTTATTTTCTAAACTCCTTTAGATTCATTATAAAAAAAATAGAATTGCAAATTATAAATAATTATATTAGCATAAACAAAGTTTAATACATTATATAAAAAAAATTTTACCATCATCATTAATTTTCAATTGAGTAAAATCAATTCGGATAGATTCTATTTAATAAAATAAAATTTATTAGTTTTTTTAGAAGAAAAAATTTTTTTTTTGAATAAATAAAAGATTATTTACCTGAATATTCCGTGCTCATAATATTATCATATTGTTTATAATAATCATCTGAATTTTTTGNTTCAGGAAGATTATTAAAATTAAGTAATCTACTTGTATAAATAGCTTCAGAATGTGTTTCATATGATAAATTAGTAGAAGGAATATTAATTTGTGATTTATTATTGATTTTATCTGTTTCTTTAATTTGTTTTTCTATTTCTGTTTCATCTTTTCCAATTTCATCATCCCATTTATTTAAAATATCCTTCACTTCACTTGCTGATGGACGATTTAATGGATTTGCATCTAAACAACTTTTAATTAAANGNACAATCAATTGGGGTACTTTAATATTAAAGCTTGGTCTAAGTCCTTGGCAGATTTTCATTGCTAAATTTATATCATGGCTTACATNATNGTATGGAGGTAATCCAGAAATTGTTTCATACATAATTATGCCAAAACTATAAATATCAGCAGCTTNGNTATNATTTTGTCCTCTTAAAATTTCAGGAGCAATATAAGGTAAAACACCATAAACACTTTTCTTTGTATTTTCTAATGGATTATAATCTGCTGGTTTGCATAATCCCATATCAGTTATACAAGTATAACCTCTATGAAGTATATTGCCAATATGCAAATCTTGATGAATTAGATTATTCTTATGAATTTCATCAAGCCCATGTGCAACCCGATATAAATCACTAATCTTATTATACCAACTTAATTCATTATAACTTTTATCTAAATAATTTCGTAAACTTCCATTTTCTGCATAATCCAAAACCATCATATAATTTTTTGTGACTGAATCTTGAGTTATTCCATAAAGTCTAATAATATAAGAAAAATCAACCATAACTTTATGATGTGATGTAATCTAAAATATAAAAAATACATTAGTAAAAATAATATTTCAAAATTTCATTTGAATGATAAATTAATTTATACCTCATTGATAAATTCTGATGTAACATTTTTTGAATTATTTAAACTTTTCAGCGCTATAAACTTATTAGAATCATATCGTTTCCAATTTTGATTTTTATTATCCCAATATTCTATCCATCCATCAATCCAATTTGCTTTATACACTTTACCAAACCCGCCTTTTGCAATATATTCAACATCATAAAATCTATCATAAGGTATCCACTCTAATACTTTATAACAGTCAGGTGCTGATAACTGAGTATCTTGAATAAATTTGTCAATATCATCATTACCACTGGTCCAATTTTTGAAATTTTGTTGAAAATGTTTTGGGTTACATACATTACACCAATCATAATGAGTTTTAGGTTGTTTGCATTTCCAACATAAACCATATTTTTTATAACGTTCTTTTAATTCGTCATTTAATATTAGTTTATCAATTAACAATTCTTGTTCTTCAGTTAAACCATTACAATAAAAATGTTTTATTTGTTCAAATAATTCGTCGCTGAAATATTTTTGCTCATTTTGGTGTTTATTAAAATGAAAAAAGTCCATAATGTTACAAGGTTAGGATATTTGACAATCCAATTATTTAATAAATAAAAATTATTATTTTAAAGAAAAATTCTTATTTATGCTGACAAATTTTGTGTATCATTTTACCAGTATTCGGTGTAACTTTCCTAACCTTATCTGTTTTTAGTGAAAATCAAAATCATGTTTTTGAATTTTTTTTTTGTATTGAAAAATTGAGTATTTAAATTGAGTATATAATTTGCTTTACGAATTTTTTTTAAATTTGCTGCATATTTAAAAAACATTTCACACCAGGGTAAAAAAAAAAAAAAAAAAAATAAGAATTGTAATTACTTCAAGTATTCAATCGAATATTAAGTTTTTTCTAAAATTATTCACGAATATAAACTCTCATTTTACAATTTATGATCATCAAAAAAAATTTACTAAAAGTTTAACAGTAGTTTAACCAACTTTAAAAACTTATGATTATTGAACCGAAAGAAATGTTTCCATTTGTCACAAGAACAAAATAATAATCATTAACCTATAAATAAAATTGTAATAATATTATTTGATCCATAAATAGAATTTTAATACTCCAAGAAATGAGAGAAAAAGAGTACATATGGAGTAAAAGAATTCAAAAGATTTTTTGGTAAGTAATAATTCAATAAATCATTTAAACAGATGTTAATCAATTTGAAATTAATATTAACATTAGCTATTAGAAATGTTGTTAACGAATGTATTTTGGATTACTTAAGAGTAGTATTAAGACCGAAGGAAGTTTTTAAGTTTCTTCCTGCGCCACGATCAAATTTTGGACTGAAATTGTTTACATAATTTTTATGACGCAAATTTCTGTAATCGAGATTTTCATCAAAATAATCTTTAATTGAAATTAGACTTAATTTAGTTCTGCCTGTAATCTTTCTTCTTGCCTTATTATAATATTTTAATGCTTGATTTCTTTTGGGTAATATAACTGCGTATTTTCAAGATTTTTACACAAGATGCGAAATTGTCACAATTAGTCATTGAAAGCTTACGCGTATGATTACTAATTATAGTTTTATAGTTTTGATCTAAATCGAGAAAATTTTTTCTTATTTAAAGGCATTTTTTTCATTTCGCGTTATAAAAAAAAATATATAATGAAATGAGTAAGTTTGTAATGAGTCAGAGAATCACGGAGTCATTGCTAAATTTTCTTTTTTAAAGGTGAACGAAAGTGTGTCGATTATGAGTGTGGCAATTTTAAAAATTGCGAAATTTGCAAAACATGCGATTATCATTGTTCTTGTAAGTATAACAATTCCATTTTCTTCTATGAATGACTCAATGACTCTGTGACTCTGTGACTCTGTGACTTAAAAATAAACGTAAAATATGTGTTTCACTACCCACCAAATAATTAAATTCATTATGTCATTACATCCATAACTGGTAAGTGTCTTCATCTTAATTATTGGTAGTGAATTTTCATTCTTTTCTGCTCTGTTAATATTATGCAGTTATAGGAGATACTCAACTATCTGACCAGCTTTCCTTGCCTGATACGAGAAAGTTCTCATATACAGTATAAGGAAGATAAGGGGGGAGTTTAGAAAGGATATACGAGTAGTTTTTAAAAAAGGATTATAAAGAGAGAAAAAAAATTGTGAGGTAATGTATACCACTTCTCTTAGCCGGAAGAATGTTTAGCAAATCCAACCAAATTAATTTTTTAAAAAATATTTTCGTCGGCGAACTTAATTCGGGCTGGCATTAACGTTTTAGCCATATTTAACGAAAATTATTTAAATTTTGGCCAAAATGTTAATTACGGCCACAAATAAATAATCACATGATTAAATAATTTAATTGTGTATCACAATTATGAATTATTGTGACTCGTTAAATTAACTTTATTAACTTTATTTGTATAGTCAATCAATTTAGTATTTTTTTTTTTTTTTTCTTTTAAAAAATAAATTTTTATTAGACTAAAAAATGTCAGATAATAAAGATGTAAATTATTATATTGATTGGTTAGAAAAATCAATTGCAAATGAATATTTCAACTATTACGAATATTCAGAATTCAAAAAATTAAAACCGATAGGAAGTGGTTCATATGGAAGTGTTATTTGTGCTAATTGGAAAAATACTGATAAACTTTTTGCTTTAAAAACTTTCAATAATGATAAAACGACGCTAAAAGAAGTTGTCAACGAGGTATATATATATTTATTAACAATCTTCTTTAGTGAAAATTTTTTTTTACAAAAATTTTAATATAATTTATAGATAAAATTACAAAAAAGAGTCGATTTCCATGAAAATATTTTACGACTCTGTGGAATTACGAAAATAGAAACTGGTAAGTTTTTAATGTATATTGTGTCATCGTTAAAAATATTTCCTTTTAATATATATGACCACTTTTCTCTATGCATCAGAGAAAACATATTCACTAGTTTTGGAATATGCCGATGGTGGTACACTTAAAACTTATTTAAGTGATCATTTTAACGAACTTGACTGGAATGATAAATATCTGTTAGCATTTCAATTAGCAAGTGCTGTTGAATATATACATGATTATGATTTTATCCATCGTGACCTGGTATGATCTTAATTAATTTGTAAATTCTTTATTCAATTTATTTTATTAAAAAAGGAAATTAATATAATCTTTTTTATTTAATTAAAGCACGCAAACAATATACTTATACATCAGAAAAAGGTAAAATTGNCAGATTTTGGTTTATCNAAAAAAATTGCTGAATCAAGTAATATGTCAGAANTGTTCGGCGTAATACCTTATGTGGATCCAAAAAGTTTTAATAATCAATATAATAATTATCATAAAAGTGAGAATTACAGTCTGAATAAAAAATCTGATGTGTATAGTATAGGAGTTTTAATGTGGCAAATTTCAAGTGGACGTCGACCATTTTATCCAGAGAATGTGAAATATGATATAGGTTTAGCTTTAGCTATACAAGGAGGAGAAAGAGAAAAAATTATTGATGGCACTCCTACTAAATATAGTGATTTATATACAGGTAATTACTTCAAATTTTTTTACTATTTAAAAAAAAAATTAAT
>QKYT01000507.1:0-18631 GCA_003550305.1 Glomus cerebriforme | reverse complement strand
CACTCAGATATGAAAAAAATATTCATTTGCCCACTCAGATACGTGTATGAATGTCAAAACACTCAGGCATAGAAAGAAAAAATATTTGTTCATTTGCCCCAGATATGTGTGTATGAGGGTCGAAACACCCACTCAGATATGAAAAAATATTCATTTGCCCACTCAGATATGCGTGTATGAGTGTCAAAACACTCAGGCATAAAAAGAAAAAATATTTGTTCATTTGCACACTCAGATATGTGTGTCAAAACACTCACTCAGGCATTAGAAAGGAAAATATTTGTTCATTTGCCCACTCAGATATGTGTGTATGAGATCGAAACACTCAGACATGAAAAAAATATTCATTTTCCCACTCAGATATGCGTGTATGAGTGTCAAAACACTCACTCAGGCATTAGAAAGAAAAATATTTGTTCATTTGCCCACTCAGATATGTGTGTATGAGATCGAAACACTCACTCAGATATGAAAAAAATATTCATTTGCCCACTCAAATATGCGTGTATGAGTGTCAAAACACTCACTCAGGCATAGAAAGAAAAAATATTTGTTCATTTGTCCACTCAGATATATGTGTATGAGGGTCGAAACACTCACTCAGATATGAAAAAAAATATTCATTCGCCAGTCAGGCATGAAAAAAAAACATTTGCTCATTTGCCCACTCAAATTTTGCTCAATTGCCCACTCGGATATGCGTGTATGAGGGTTAAAACAATCACTCCAGGCATAGAAATTGCCTTTGCTCATTTGCTCACTCAGGTATGCGTGTATGAGGGATGAAACATAAAGGTCCTATTAAATAAAAAATAAAAATAAAAACCTAATGTATTAAGGTCTCTTTTTTTTTAAAAAAAAAATAATCATTTCTTATTAACCAAAATATATATAGAATTTTTTTGTCATGAGTCATTTTGCGTTATGGCTGTATTAGCTAATCATTGTCGGATGGCTCCGGATCAATTCGCCAAAAACTATACTATAATGATTATGAGTCATCCAAACTGGATATGCGATTTATAAGTACGACCTTTGTAATACTCAGATATATTTATATAAAGCTGTTTATAGTTTACATAAAAAAAAAATTACTCATTTGACTGTTAATAAATTAAATAAATATATTAAATATAAGCTATTTATACTATGAAAAAAATGATAAAATTTGACTCCGTAGTCCGTACAACTATTGATAGGACAGTACTGTTGTACAGGTCAAAGAACGAAAGTTGCAATCATTTTAACGTCATCAAGATAATCTTCGCACGTTGAAAGAGATTTATTGTACCATGCTTAATTATTGTTTTGTTTGCCCAATAAAAATCTATCATTATCATTGCAATCAAGCCTTCTATACTCCTTCCATCTTAGATTTTGCAATTGGATGTTTGTAACCTGTTATGTACAGTATATAATAAGATTCATCACTGATTCATCACTGATTGTTTGAATAAAGTATAATAAAAAGCAAAATTAAGTTAAAAAGTTTGTATCAACAGCTCCTGTTATCTAATAGAAACCCATCTTCCCTTCAAGTATAAAAAAAAAATTAAAAAAAAGGAATAAAATTTTTTAAAATATATACATCTTGTTATAAAAATATAAAAAAAAATGAGATATCCCCATCTTCTCGTTCAAATAAAATATAAAGAGAATAAAAAGAAAATAAAGCTAAAAAAATATGATTAAATAATTCACTGGGATAAAGAAAATTGTTTTTGAAAGGAGGACGAACTGTTTATTCTTTTAGCAATTTGCAATTTTGAAAAGTATGGTTTTATTATCGACAGCGGATACATTTATTATAATTATTAGAATGGATGTTTGAACAGTTTTCAAATCTATGCATGATCATAATAGTGACATACAAAACATGTTCTTTGTTGAGGTTGAGTAGGCAAAAACCAATTAGTATGCTTGTCAAGTGCTACATTTTCAGCAGTGTAAGTTACATTTTGAGCTTTTGGCAATGAAATTTATGTTTGTAAAGTCATAATAAGCTTGTTTTGAGCCTCGGAAGAAGTCTGAAGAGCTTTGTAAGCATTTTTATCAAAGAGATTTTTTTAATGTAAAAAACGTAAAAGAACAAAGAAAACGCGTTTATATTACAAAGACATGTCAGACGTCGATGTGTAAAAAAAAAAATCGGCGAACTCGTTTTTTTAGCGACCAATCATTTAGGCAGATGATCCCGATCTAGAATTTTATTATTTAATTTTATTCTACAATAACATTTTCAGACATTTATTACACATAAGTATATAAATATAAACAAATTTATTTAGAAATTTCGTATTTATAGGGAGCGTAATATTTTAAACTTCCTTTGATGACTTTTTAAAATAATCACGAAATCCACCAATTGTTTTATCATCTTCAGAATTTAGTAGATTTAATATAATTAAAGGTAAACAATTGAAACTTGAAATATTATCGACTTCTTTCAGTTCTTTGCTAAAGCGTCCCAAGGAATTGTATCTGCACCTTAAAATAATTTTTATAAGAAGTTTTCGTTTATTGACGTACCCGGTCAATCTGGATAATTGAAAGAAAATTTATTCTTGTCGCCCAGTATTTATTAAGTTTAACTTATTGGAATCATAGAAGTTAGAAATAAAAAAAAAATAAGAATATTACTAATAAGGCATTTCTTTAGATTATTGAATCAATCATAGATTAACATAATGCAGATGTTTCATGTTCACGTTACCATAATTTTGCCAAGACTGCACGTGTCATAAACATACTTAAATTGACTAATATAAATTATTAATACCAATGGATAAAGTTTGTAATGTCGATTTCAAGAATTTCAAGAATAATTTGTTTATCCCTACTTATTACAATTGATTTTATCTTTTATTTTGTCCCTATCTTTATATTATGTCTAATACCAAATCTTGTTACTACATTAATATGATATTTTCCATCAATATATCAATTATATTCATTTATTTTTACTGAAAAAGAATTTGACTTAAGAATAAGAATTTATTTATTTTTATTTTCGCCTTTTATTATAATATTATATATTCCATTTTGTATTATAATCTTTATTGGATATAGTATACATGTCATTTTAACACGTCGATTAATAACAATTTTTTTGAGACCAGAATATTCACTTTATTCATTCTCATCAACGGCATCATTAATTTACTTAATTTATCGATACTTTCATGTTGATTCTTTTATTAATGAATTATTAAAAGATTCTTCAATACTTGAAGCATTTAAACAAATTATACAATTTATACAAATTGTTTGGAATTTTAATTCTATTAAAATTCAAAAGAAAATCCAACAACATAAATTGTTTGCTGTTGAATTTATCATTTCTAAAATAATTATTTTTATTGACTCTATCACAATTATTTATTTCATATTCTGACCATAATACCATGGTTGATATTATTTTTAATAGAAATTATTATATTATTTTTCAAACCATGTCGAAATATTCTTAATATAATTTTGATGACACGTGGAAATATTTTATCTACAATTTTTATAAATACTTTAATATTATTAGTATGGTTACTTTTTTTATATTATTATTTTATTTTTGTATCACCGATTATTCTTCTTGCTTACGTTGTTCTCTGTTTTATGATTATTATTGTAGCACCAATAACAATAATTACATTGTATCGTAGTGATGGATTTTATTATGTTATGATTTATTTCAAATTTATTATTTTTAGATTAATCTTTAAGATTGGATTAGAAATATTAATTTATGTTTGGTTTGGAGTAAATACTTATGAATATGATACTAATATGATGAATACATATCAGAAAAAGTAGATCTGGTTATGTTGGATTTTATAGTTAAAAAAAAGCGAGACGTCGATGACGTAAGGAATAGTACTCAATAAACTTTTTTTAAATACTTTATTAGAAAGAATGTGACAAACTTAAAATCGTCAATACCTTTTCTTCCACGTGATACATACAGTATTAACAAATTAAATGATATAGTTTTCTACGCGACTATCTTTATGAAATATTCTTATAAACTATAATCTTTTTCTAAAACTTCCTTTGATAATTTGTCTAAANTATCCACCAATTTTTTTATATCATCTTCAGTACACTTGGTTTGAGCTAAAGGTAAATGAGTTGGAACAACTTCTCTATCAANTAAGAAAGAACCACTTGGAATATCATCAACTTCTTTACTAAAAGCGGCCCAAAGAATTGTATCNGCNCCTTGAGCTGTAGTACGCAAATAANTTTTCGTTCTTTCATAAAAAGTTTTCATTTGTTTACTAAGTCCTGGCGTATCTGACCAACCTGGATGCATTGAAAGAAATTTTATTCCTGTTGTTGATTCTGGATTAGTTTTTGCCCAATATTCATTAAGTTCAACCTGTTGACGCTAATGATTATCGTAGAAAGTTCGTAGAAAGTGATAGATAAAGGTTAGATTTGATACATAGAAATAATATATATATGATTTTTTTTTTAAAAAAAAAAAAAAAATAAAGGATTATTTTTTTTACCTTATTTTGAGCATATGCCATTGTTCCACGAAATGGTTTCATTCGTTCAAATTGTAAATCAGATATATCAAGTTTATTAAGGTACATACCACCTGACGATATAACCACCTGAAAAAAGGCAAAAAAAAAAAATGAGAAAAAATGTATTAAATTATTAATTATAATTTCATATTACGTACCACTCTAGCGCCAGGTCCAGATTTCTGTAAAAGAGGAATCATTTGTTCAGTTAAAAAATAAGTTCCCAAAGTATTTATGGCAAAATTAGTTTCAACGCCATAATCATTCAACTTTCTTTCATTATTCATAACACCAGCATTATTAATAAGAATATGACAAAATCCTTCTTTTTCTAATTGATTAACAAATTCTTTAACTCTTTTTAAATCACTAATATCAACTTTTTGTAATTTCAACAAATTTTCATCAATTTCTTTATTTTCTTCAGAAAATGAACTTTTCACTTGAGATAAAATATCTTGACGAGCTTGTTCACCTCTTACTTCATCTCTACATAACATATGTACGGTAGCACCACGTTTGAATAATTCATTTGCAACATATTTTCCTAATCCTGAATTTGCTCCTGTTACTACAGCTATTTTACCTGTTAAATCTACGTTTAATGCTTCACTATTATATTTTTTTGAGTTATTATCGTACCCACGTTTAGCATAATCCTTAAACCCAAAAAATGTCCAAACTGCATATCGATATAATGAACCCATTTTTTAAGAAAAAATTTTTTTTTTTTTTAAAAAAAAATTATATTTAATAAAATATAATAAAATAAAAAATAAATTCGATAAAAAATTGATTTATTTAAAAGATTCATTATAACTAACCAGTTTTATACAAAAATTTCCAAATTTAGTTAATAACTTGTATGCATATGATAAATACTTGCATCATCGCATATTCAATTATTCACGTGAATATTAATCTAATTAAACGCCTTTTGAAGAATAAAAAAAAAAAATTTGGAAAAATTACCACCACTTTTCGAATAAAATTCTTTTTTCATCAACATCAGATTCTTTTAACCATTTAATTACATCATCTTCCATCGCGGAAGGTCCACATAAGAAACATTTTAACCTTTCTAAATATATTTTTTCTTTTTTGATGACATTTGCAAGAAATTTCTTATTTATTCTTTGTCTATAATAAAATTCACTATCCTCATTTCCATGAGGAGGATCATCTCTAGTCAAAAAATATTTACATTCTAACATTTTTGGAAATTGTTTATTTAATCCTTCAATTCTTTCATAAAATAATAATTCGTTAAAATTCCTTGCACTATAAAATAACACAACCTTCTTAATGAATGATTTTTCTTCATTTTTATCCGATAATTTATCTTGACAAATTGATTCTAACATACTAATTAAAGGATTAATTCCAACACCGCCAGCGATAAACATCACATGTTCGGTTCGATCTTGCTTTTCTTTTAAAGAATCCCATACAAATTCACCACCTACTCTAACATTAACTTCATCTCCTATATTTGCTTGTTCATGAAACCATTTTGCCGGTGGATGATTTGCATATTTAATTGCTAATTCAAACGTATTAGTTTTTTCATACGTTTGTGGTGTTGATGTTAAGGAAAATCCTCCTACTATTGATACATTTGGAATAAATACATCTAACCATTGACCTGGTAAAAAAGAAAATCCCGATGTTGAACTTATTGGATTAAATTTAAATGTCTTTACTGTTGGTGTCTCTTGTATAATCTCTACAATCCTTGATGGAATCCTTAACTTTGAAAAATTTTTTTTATATAAGATATGATGAGTTATTTGAACTATTAATAAAAATAAAAACAATAACAAAATATATAAAAAAATGATTAAATATAATTAATATTTTAAATTTACCTCTTGCCTTTTTAAATTACTTGTTCTTTCTAAATGTGTAGTTTTATTTGGAGATGAGTTATTATTGATTACAATATCCCTTTGTTGTTTTTCTTGTAATATCATTACTTTATTAAACAATGGATATATTTTAATTTGTCGAAATCTTAAATTAGATATAGTTCTTTTGAATAAATTATTTGTTATAAACATAATTCGACGTCAGAAAAAAAAAAAATTTTTTTTTTTTTTTAGCACAGCACATGGCCGCCTTTTTATGTTAAAAAGTGGTGTTACAGGTACAAAAAAAAAAAAATTTTTTTTTTTGCAAAATATTCTCAGTCACAGGATATCGGATCAACTAATTGAATTATAGGATTCGATTTTTTTTTTTAAACCAATAATATTAAATTCGTGGGACTGCCCCAGGGTAACCTGAAAAAAATGTCACGAAACTTAAGCGTGGCGCTCATGTGACAGATAGTACGCGACGAATAGACTTTTTAGTCTCCAGAATACTTATGAAAAATGAAATGCGGAGGGGATGTGACACCGGTGATGAAACATTTTTTTCAGGTTAACTAGAAAGTGGCTATATCACAAATCACGCGACTTAATGGATTTTTTTAAATATACTGTATACAGCTCGTAAAATTTGTCCTTCACCGAAATACAAAATAAGCGGTATGATATTTTATTTGGATCCATGATTTAAAAAAATATTCTTTTTTTTTCTAATTGACCTTTTTTTTTGTCATATTTATCAAAATTTTTTAATAAATATTAATCCAATTATACAGAAATATGCAGGCATCAGATTACCCGTCGACATCAACAACAGTTATTTTAATGTAAAAATGCAATGAAAGAATGATGTTTTGATTCTATAAAAGGTTTATTGAAGCCAAAAGACTAAGGATCTTGATTGGAAAAAATTATTGGGATATTATCATCGTTTTTTCTAACATAAATTTTGTGATTTATAAACCAATTAATTAATATCATTAAACCTTTTTTTTTTAATTGTAATATATATTGATTTAGGTAAAGAACTATATTTCTCAAAGAATTCCAGTATTTATACAACAAAATAATACAATACTAGTGTTCTTAGTATACTTACTGTTTGTCTAAAAAATATAAACGAAAAGAGGATTCAGCACATTAATGGTTCTATGAAAAAAGCCATGAGATCATAAATGTGAGAGAGCAAACAAATAACTTAATTCAGGAACTTGCATTAAATGACCTAGGATACGCGTACTCCCTCCCTCTTTGATAACATCATATATTTCACTCGCTTCTAAAAATTATTAATAAAATATTACTCAATTTGAATTTTATTTTTACTGCATTATACATTAATTACATTATTTGTACATATGTCATTTTGAAAATTTCTAAATAACTTCTATAATTTTAAAATGTGAACCATACACGGGGAATATGTCAGCATTTTCATGAATATAGAATTCTACTGATCGAGATTGGAAGGTCACAATGTTTTTTTCGGGATGATATGAAAATACATTGCTTCCTAACACTTCATCTAATTCCTTAGCCTTATCAAAATATTTCTTAAATGCTAAAAATCTAAGCTCATTAGACTTCGTCAAATCACAGATAATCCTTTTTCCCACTTCGTAATATAGATCATTCGGAAGGAGTTGCGCAGATCGAAATTTTTTTTCAACTTTGTTTAAGACTTCTTGTTTAACGACTGCAAAAGAAGTTATTAAGCAATTGATCCAGAACAAAATTGTGTAAATTTGAATTGTAAAATGATGATACTACCTTCGAATTCTTGTCCAGCCAGGAAGTCATCCGCCACAGTCTTTAGCTCTATGATACGACCCCCAACTAAATCAAATAATTTTTTCGCATCTACTTCCTTGATATTGCGCTTCTTAATCAAATATTCCATCGATTCTTCCTTGCTAAGGTCGCCAATTTCCATTACAGGCGTTTTTGCACGTGACCAGGCACTGCGAGCTAAAATAAGAATTATGATCTGTAAATAATACTATTTTTCAAGAACACAAAAATCATGTCAGCACTTACATTCCATTCTCTGAGGTACACTCCCTTCACTGCAGACAAACACAGCGATGTATTTTCGATCATCAGCACTGTGCTTTGCGTCATCCCGGAGAATGTCAAGGATTTCTGGATTTTTATGAACCAAGTGACTAACATTGTCGTAAACAATAACCATTGGCTTATCATGCCTGGCTTTGTACAATTCACTAGCGTGTCTGAAGGTTTTCAAAGCTTTTCCACATTCAGAAAGCTTAGGTGTATCTACTACAAAAGAAAATAATAATCAAAATGGTTATTATTAACAAGTGTATCTACTACAAAAGAAAATAATAATCAAAATGGTTATTATTAACAATAAAGTAATGATGGAAACTTACCACCCGATTTGATTTTATTAAACCATTGTCCAGTAACAGAGACTTTCTCAGATGCGAAATTAATTGCTTTTCCAAAAGCCTCATCTAAATCACTTAAATCCGCAGGGATATCAACATATATAACGCCACGCCCAACCTCACTTGAAGCGACCCTGGCTAATGTGGTTTTCCCTGTCCCGTGTTCACCACAGATTAAATGATAATATGAATGATTTTTATGTGGTTGAAGAATTTTTTTAAGACGTTCTACAACTAGAGGTCATCATCTGAAATATCAATTTTAGGTCGAGTACCCTCTTCCATAATTTTGTTTAGAAGATACTTATTATACTTGCTACTAACCCAAGCGTATATGACATCTCCTGATACAAAAAAGAGAAGAATAGATACCACAAGGCCCACCACACTGGAAAGGAAAATAGACAAAATAGACGCTTCGGAGATGCGGAGGGGAGGTGAAGGGTTTGTAAATGATTTCGAGAAATAAAAATAGAAAAAAAGATGCAACGTCAAAAACATAAATATGAACGTAAATATAAGTATATATTTTTTGCATCGTACTCGATTATTAATGAAGGAAGACATTAGAAAAGAATATAAAAGAAGTTTGAGAGAGTTTCTTGGGAGATAAAAAAGAAAGAAATTTTGTTCCGATAAAAGAAAAAGAAGAGAATTTGTTCCTTGTTTTGAAATCAAAAAAAACTGATCCCATATTTGATCAAAATCGGCTTATTGATACATTAATTGTAGTGACGTACGTAATACAGCAAATAATACGAATATAGTAAAAAAAGTAATGAAAAAAAATGATTAATACAGTTACTCATTAGATTGTAAATTAATTAAATTAATCAAATGACTCAAGAAAAAGGAAAAATGATCATAGAACATAAGAACATGAAAAAGATCGATTCGGGGTATTTATTAAAAAAAGTTACGTAATTTTCATGTCGTACGAGTGGTCGTACGATTGACCGTATTTGACTAATCAGTGGGGCTTTTTTTTTCCGAGCATGAAATATATTTTTCGTTTGTGGTTGTGCATTTGCAAGGAAGCGACTCAGATCTCGCAAAGCTAATATCAGAAATTTCGAGGACTTTATTAGGCGAGAACACAGACTTTTCGGTGAGTTTTAACATTGTTAATTTACTTCACGTTCTATGCATAACTGTCAACCATTTTATCCAGAATACTGATGTTGAGGACAAATGAAGTTGGATTAGAGTTGATGTTTGGATATTGTGTTAGTATATATCTGGCTTTGGGCATATGTGCGGAAAGGCAAGACAGCATCGATGTAGATGCAGATAAGGGTAGGGCAATGATAGGACGAGTTAAACCTTTTTCACTATCAACTATTACGAGTTTGTCTTGGGATGACATTAAATATGTAATATTACTGCGCCACATTACTGCGCCCGTGACATGCATGTCACAGACCGAAGTGAAAGAAAATTCTTTGATAAACAGTTATGTATATATAATAAAGTTTCGACTAACTCATGTATATGTTGTGTGAACTAATCATTGAATAAATAAACCGTATTGTAGCACAATCAAAGGGCGTGCTACTGCGCCACATTACTGCGCCTGTGACATGTACTGTATGACGCATCAAAGTGAAAAAAAAATCTCAAAAATTAGTGTTTTTAACATGCTTGAATAAAAGTTACATTTAAGATCTTATTCATATATAATGTTATAAGCTGATTGTCCGGAGCGAAGCGAAGGACTATATATTTTTATGCGAGGTGATAACCATTATTATCACGTGGCGATTTCCGTTTGTCCGGTCACGTGTCTTAAATTTGATTGATTGATAATAAATAAATATTGATTACTAAAAAAAAATAAAAATAAAAATATGCGCTCCGGACTTAAAATGGTTTCCATTTCCTAGTATTAATACTTAAACTGAAAATTCCTTTATAAACAAAACATGAGTATCATGATATCGGTGAAAGAAGTAGTGATATTTGAAGGTTTTGGAGCAAAAGAAGTTAGTGAACAGGACGCGACGCTAATACAAGCAGGGATACAGCCTGAAGAATAAGACAGGAAAATAAGAGAGTTCTTAGATATAAATGGAGCAACAGCAGCGTTAATAAGGTTAATAGCAAATTTAGTACACAACAAAATAAAGGCCATAACAACAGAGCAACTTAATATGGAAAAAGTGGTAAAGTTATTAGAAGCTCAAAATGATTTATTCAACTTAAGAAGAGAGTTCAATGGTTTATTAGCAGAGCACAAGAAAGAAATAGATACCAAAGAAACAACTATAAAACAGTTAAAAGAGAAATGCCTATCTATAAGTATGAAAAGAAACACATTAATAAAATATAAATGTCTAAGTGAAATCGGTATTTTTTGTACGTGAAATTAAAAAAGGTTTTCATGGTACAATTTCTTTGTGACAAGGAAATGCATTTATCAATAAAGGAAATTCGTGAAATGAGAAAATTTCTAATTTGGTTGAAGTACTTATATTGAATGCATTTGGGAATGACTTTTTGTATGGCAAAAAAATGTATGAGTGATTTACTAATTTGGAATTTATTATTCATTGAATGAAAATTAAAAAAATATTCTTTAGAAGAAGTAGACACATCTCTATCATTTGTGTGTATCAATAAATGAAATTGATTAGTATTTGATAAGGAGCAATTAAGCTCAAATAGGAAGGTTTTACTACGATGCGATTCATACAGTTTATTGTAATCACGTAGATTACAATTAGTCATGTGAAAATATTGGGTAGAAATTTTGAAAGGAATTTTTGGTGGGGTGGGAGAAAAATAATTATTTTGTGAAGGAGCTATGATAAAATTGTTTGGGTGTTTTTAACTCTCTATGGAGCCAGTAGTGCAGTGGGGGTCTTATTTTATATATGAACTGTGATGTTATGATAGCTTAAATAAAGCCAGATTCTATGAGTTCATAAAATTTGGTTTACGTTACTGCAGTTTTCAAATGTTTTGGAGACATTTAGGAGAGAGTTTTTTTTTTATTTCTCATATTCTAATGTTTAGAGTAACTGTATAAATAAATGCTTTAAAGTTGTGTAACTTAATTACGTTATATTACACAAATCCAAAAAGCAATTTTATTTTCTACCCAAAAAAGGAAATTGATGTGCATACACATAATTCCGGCTGGAATTAAAATTATAAATAAATTAAAATATTACTAAAACCCGTTGCTTTGCAACGGGTAGCAAACTAGTAGAATGCAAAAAAAACTCTCTCCTGAAACTGTAAAAATTATTAGAAATCTGCAGTAAAACAAAAATAAAAAATAAAATAAAACAAAATAAAATATAGAAATATTAGAGGAAAGATGGGAATAAATACCTTGGTCAAAGAAGTAGCAATATTTAAAGGCTTCAGAGCAAAACAAGTATCAGAATAAGATGCAACGTTATTACAAGCAGAAATAATGCCAGAAGAACAAGATGTAAAGATTAGAAAATTTTTAGATATTAATGGAGCAACAGCAGCGCTATTAAGAACGATAGCAACATTAATACATGAAAAAACAAAAGAACAAATAAATGAACTGTGCAAAGCGCAATATATGTCAAATATGATCAAAGATAAAAATGAAATTAAGCAACTTCAGGTACAGGTAGAGACAATAATACAACAGTATAGGAGCAAAATTTTAACATTGTATGGACAAATAACGCATATAAATAAAAAATTGCAACTAACAATAACAAAAAAGAACACACTCAAAAATGCAATAGGAGTGGAAAAAGTGGAAATATTATTAAAAGAAACAGGATACTATGAATTGAAAGAATATTACGAAGAGATGGATGAGAGTGACTGTGCCTCAATAACAAAGAATGAGCATAGCAATGATGAAAGTATGGCCAATTCGTTAAATGATAGGTTTAGGAATTTAGCGATACTACCAAGTATGAAAGCAATAGGAAAGAGACCTGAAAGAAAGGAACTAATAGAAAAAAAGGTTTATACAAAACAGGAAGTTCTTTAAAGAACTCAATGCATGCAACAAAGAAATAGACAAACATGAGGAAAAACAAAGTTTCACAAACACGTTTTAGGGGTAAATTGTGCATCATGCAGAGCAAACAAAGAGAAGTTGACACAAATGATTAAAGAAGATATGATCAGAATCGATGTGAACTTTGAATAAATTAAGGAAATATTTGCCAATCATAATAATCACATGATAGTTATGCAAGACGCAAATAAAATAATGATATCAGACCATGGAAGGGAGTACAAATATGTAAAGTTGTATAAATTAAATCAGATAATAGATCACACAGTAATTGTCTGAAGTGAAGCGAAGGACTATATATTTTTATGCGAGATGATAACTATTATGATCACATGGCGATTTCTGTTTATCCAGTCACGTGCCTTAAATTTGATTGATTGATAATAAATAAATATTGATTACTAAAAAATAAAAATATGCGCTCTGGACTTAAAATGGTTTCCATTTCCTAGTATTATTAAAAAATGTACCAAAACACGTGACAAAAAAGATGCTGAAGAAGGCAATAAGAGATAGTGTTCTGCAGACGATTCGGCCGAATTGAATTTAATTCAGATTCGATTCAGATTCGATTTGACATCTCGAAAATTGGAATTTTGGGTTACACAAGATTCCCAAAAAGGCAATTTTCATGCAAATCATTTAATTCTAGCTGGAATTATGAATTATGTGACATCGGCATCGAATTCGAACTGAATTCGAATCGAATCTAAATTGATTTAATTTGATTCGTTCAAATATCGAATTGAATTTGAACGATTCGTGATTCAATCGAATCGAATTTGAATCTGATTCAATTCAATTCGATTCGATTCATGTGGAACACTAGTAAGAGATACTATAGGTAATCCAGGTGAACTAAATTACAAGATTAAGGAAGACTTGATTGATGTGAAAATAGAAGCAGAAGTTTAGATACCAGACAATAAATTCAAAGATACATGTTGATATCATACAACGGTTACAGAATTGAAGTACAACAGATGAAAATGAATTCAGAACATGAGTTAAAAAAGAGAAGACAATTTACAGCAAAATTACGTAATATACCACCTAACACTACGGAATAACAGCTTGAAGGAGATTTATTAATGAGACATGCAAAACACTAGAAAATATACAATGTAGATGATACAAAAATGGAAGCAGTGGTGTTATTTGCATTATGAAAAGACAGAAATTTAGCCATAAAATAGAATATTAAAGTGAAAAACAATGAATGCAACTGGTGGTGCTCAGAAGATAAATATAGAAGTCAATATGAATGACCAAATACAAGTCAAAGAAGTACAAGAAGATTTGGTTATAACTGTGGGATTTGTGGACATAATAATCACATGACACAAGAATGTCAATTTAATCAAAGAAGGAGAGAGATATTTTGCACTATATGTAAGAAATATGGACATTTCAACAGAGAATGCTATTTTAAATTGGGAACAGATAAAAGAACGGAGTATACTAATGGAAGAACAAGATATCAAGAAGGAACATCAAGATAATATAACAATGACTATGAATGACAAGCATACCAATATAATAATAGACAACAGTTTTTTCAGACTGGAGCAAATAGAAGTACCAATTAATAGAGTAAAATCAACAATGGAACAAGAGTTAGATATTCAAATAACAATCATGACAAACAAGAGAGAGATTTAAGAAACCAGGAAAGAAGTCAAGATTTTAATTCCATCAATAGAAGGAGAAGTAGAATGGATGGTGGAAGGTTCCACCATTAAAAATAATATTACAAAAAATAATAAGGAAATGGAGAAGTGAAAGGAAAAGGAGACTTGGAAGGAGATTAGAGAAATGAATACTGATAAACAATATAAATTATATAATAGTCAAGAAAATAGAGACATTTCAAATAACATTAAAATTAAGAAAAACATAAAAAAAATATTAAAAAAGAGAAAAACTGATAATAAAAAGAAGAATAATAATAATAAATAAAAGACATATAGAAATAAAATCACAACAATAGAAGATATAGAAAAAGACAATAAAGACTAATTACTTAAAGTATAGGTGCTGACAAAATTCCATAATTACACCATTTCGGCATTTTGACATATGTCGTAATTAATTTCGTAACTGTAATAAAATGCCGTAAATCATAAATGCTGTAACGCTGTAATGCTATAATTTAATTTAACGCTGTAATGCCACAAATCTATATGCTATAAATAGGTGACTTTTTTTTTTAAAAACTAACGTTTGATTCTTTTTTAGGAATAGATGAATGGTTCTGACAGGCTCTACCATTCTGGTAAGTAGGGGAAGGATTTTTTTTTGACATTTATGTTCAAGAAACGAATTAACTTCATTTTTATTTTCTTTTTTTTTTAGGAACAGTTCTTGCGAATTCTTGGTAAGTAAAAGAGGGATTTCTTTGACATTTATTTTAAGAAACGGCATTAATTTCATTTCTATTTTTCTTTTTTTTTTAGGAATGGTTCTTGTGGACTTAGTTTTTGGACTTTTCTGGTAAGTAGAGAGGGTTTTCTTTGACATTTACTTTTAAGAAATGACACTAACTTCATTTCTTTTTTTCTTATTTTTTAGGAACAGTTCTTGCAGACTTTCTGGACTTTCTGGTAAGTAGAGGAGAGTTTTCTTTGACATTTACTTTTAAGAAATGATACTAACTTCATTTTTTTTTNTTTTTTTAGNAATAGTTCTTGTGGGCTTTCTGGACTTTCTGGACTTCCTGAACCATTTCTAAAAAGAAAAAGAAAAATAGAAATGAAATTAATGTCATTTCTTGAACATAAATGTCAAAAAAAAACCTTTCCCTACTTACCAGAATGGTAGAGCCTGCCGGAACCATTCGTACATTCCTAAAAAAAAATGAAAAAAAAAGAATTAATATTAGTTTTAAAAAAAAAGTCACCTATTTACGGTATATAGATTTATAGCATTACGGCGTCAAATTAAATTACGGCATTATGGTGTTAATATGAAACATTACTGTGCCGATTTACTGTGCTGTACTATGCCACTCTATGATTATGATTTTTATGATTATGGTGATCTTAATGATAATAGTGATCTTAGTGATATTTAAGATAGTTAGGATAGTTAAGATATTTAATATATTTATTTTCTTTATTATATTTATTATATTAGTTATATTTATGATAGTTAATATCTTTTTATTATATTTTATTTTTGTATAAATATTCTGAGAATTTTTCTAAGTTCTTGTAACTTCAATTGAATAATAAAATATCTTTTACCTCCAAAATACTATACTGTTTACCAATTAAAAGAGCGAACTGTACTCAATAAACATAAAATATTGTTACCTCTAACATTATAAACTTAATTAATTTTTCATTTTCGAACCTAAAGAAGAAAAGTTAAGATAAAGGAATCAAGAGAACGATTAGACGTAACAACAGCATTATGGCATTTACGATTTATGGCATTTTATTACGGTATTACGGCACATGCCGTAACTGTAAAAATAATTCTGATGGCACCAATAACTTAAAGAAGAAAAGAATGATTTAGAAATAATGACCAACAAATTAAAAAGAATTAAGATAACAGACTATAGTAACGACACATTAATAATAGTAATGCATAATGTAAAAAGAATGAATGATCCAAAGAAAAGTAATCATATAATAGAATATATTAAAGAAAAAAAGGGTAAATGGGACATTATTGGTCTGTCAGAAATGAAACTAACTACTAGAAATGAATGTTACAAATTAAAAGAACTCAATGATCAATATATTACAATAACATCTAGTTATGAAGAAAACACAAAAGAAGGAGTAGCATTACTTCTTAGAAAATAGTTAAAGAAAAATATTAGAAATATAGAAAAAATTCAAGGTTAACTTATAAAAGTCAAATTAATATTCAATAATGAAAAAAATAGAAACATGATTATAATACAAGTATACATACTGAATAACGATTAAAATAGTGAAAACAAAATTAAAAAAATGATTAATAAGTGGACAAATAGAAAAGATAAAGATAACTGGAAAATAATAATTATAGGTGATTTAAATGAAAACTTGGATAAACTGAAGAATAAGAAAGTGACTAAAAAAAAATCTAACGAATGATAATAGATCAATTAAAGAGCAAAGGATATATAGATATACAAGAAGCGATATTTCAAAACTATGAAGAATTGGAATATACGTGGACTAGTAGAAGACCCCGAAATATATATGTAGGGGTAAGGTGACTTTTTAAGATTTTACTAATAGCTGTACGCAAGGGTATTTTATAAGATCAGTACACAAAATTAACACTTTACACTGAATAATTGGAAAAAATAAGCAAACTGGTCTCCTGACCTTTAATCATATGATTTACTTATTGTTTATTTNNNNACAAATAATATTTGTTTAAAAAAAATATTAATAAAAAAATTTTTATTGTAATTTTATTATATTGTTTCATCATTTATAACAAATATATAATTTCTAAGTAATGGAAAACTTATTAAAATCTTTATATTTGGAACTACATATATAATATATATAAACTGCAAATTATACTAAAAATATGCAAATTAACCCTTCTACTTAAAAGAAAATCTGTTAAAAATACGCATTTTAATAATCTAACTTTGATTAAAAATTCCTCATTTTGTACGCAAATCCTAACCTACCCTTATAAATTTCTCTATGATAGCGATGCAATAGTGTACCCTACCCTTACATATATATTTCAGGATCCTACTAGTAGAAATCGTAAAGCTAGAATAGACTATATTTTGGCAAATCAAAATTTAAAAGACAAAATATTAGAGTTTAGATAGTAAAAAATTTACAAATAGTGATCATAAAATATTGATAATAAAAATATTCAAAAATAAAGAAAGAAAATAACAATGGGAGAAATCAAAGAAAAAAACAATAGTAGATACTCAAAATATAACAGATGAAAACTGGAAGAAATACAGAACGTACACTAAGGAAGAGATGAAAAAAATAAAGAAAGAATATGATGATGCGGAATTGGATATAGAGGAATTAATAAATACAATAGAGAATATATTAATAAAAGTGAGAGATGAGAATTTACCTAAAAAAGAGATCATAATAAATAACAAAAGAAAAATGATACCCAAAGAAATAAGAGAATGGACTACCTATTAAAGAAAGATAATTAAAATTCGTAAGAAAGTGAAAAAAATATATAAGACCTTTAAAGAAAAAAAGAGAATAGAAACAGAAAAACTAAATGAAATAAATAGGAAAATACCATATAGTTCCGAAATTAAGCATTACCCGAAAATAAGCATTTCTACATATAAGAAATAACCCGAAAATAAGCATTCTTTTGATAATAAATTTATGATATCTCGGCCAATATTTATCCTAGAGATATGAAATAGCTACCATTGGATCCCTCTCAATGAGACGAATCCAATGAGCTAAATTACATTAAATTCTAATTACTGGATCACAATATATCCTAAATACAAAATTAATATAAATATGATTTTTTTAAAAAAATTATACACCGAAATTAAGCATCCCTATAACAAAAAAAGTGTGCTTAATTTCGGAACTATACGGTGATACACGTGATTTGTCTGCGGCACAGTTTACTGCGCCACACATATAGGTTGATTTAGTTNATCTTAGCTATAAACCTGATAAANGTTATAATGTAGATTAGATTTATATAGTTTATATTTATTATTTTTATTATATTTATTATATTATTTATAGTTATTATAATTATTATCTTTATTATATTTATTATATTTATTATTAATTTATATATATTTTATTTTATATAAATATCTCTGTATTTTTCTTA
>QKYT01000506.1:32026-50599 GCA_003550305.1 Glomus cerebriforme | reverse complement strand
TTTTACCCATAAAAATTTTCGACTATTTCCTTTTTACTGTGCCACAAAAAGGACCTCAATGTGATTTACAATTCCAAAGTAATATCCATTGATCGTTCCCTTAAACAACAAAATCTCGGTCCTATTCTCGTCACCATTAATAACACCCAAAATAATTTCGCCCAGACATTTGCGTTCGATAACATAATAATCGCAACAAATCCTCGCCAGACCGAACAATACCTGACACTTCCCTCTCCACTGGAGACATCCATTTTCTCCCAAATCATTACTTTCGATTTTTATACAATAATAGCGACCGTACGAAATTTGCCCACGAAAGTGGGAATGACAACAATACCAAAATATTGCTCGGATAAACGTTATGTTGGTCACATAACAGCCTATTATTGTGCTTATGATGGTGTTCCTACATATATATTTTACGCTTACGGAAACAAAAACTTTGGTCACGAAGAAGTTACTGAAATAATAAAACAAGATATTATTTTTATGGGCGGTGAATTAGAAACAATTCATTATAATCAACGTTGGGATTTTTTCCCTCATGGTATATATACTAAACATTCACATTCAATTTTTATATTAAAAAAAAAAAAATTTTTTTTTTTTTTTTTTTTTTTTTTTTTTTTTTTATTAATAGTATCATCCTTAAATATGGCACGAGGTTTCTATAGCAAAATGGAGAATATTCAAGGGGATAATGGAACATTTTATGTCGGTGGCTGGTTAGATTTTGAGCTCACCGAAAATTGCGTCTCATACTCACGTGACATCGTACGCAGGTTCTTTAATCTCTCAAATTCTGAAAATTCTTTACATTTACCGGTTCAAGTTCCAATTGAAATCAAACCTACATCGACCCTTAATTGGGGTACACTCTTACGATTAGCTGGAAAAAGATATCCGGATAAAGTTGCTTTTACTTGGGTGGATGTTAACCTCCGCGAAGAATCCAAAATCACTTACGCAGAGTTATATAAGCAAGCAAGATCTGTTGCTTATTATTTAAGAAATAATGCGGGCCATAAAATTGGTGATCCAATTTTACTTTGTTACGCTCCTGGACTCAAATTCCTTCCTATATTATTTGGTTGTATGTTAGCAGGAATTATTGCAGTTCCTATTGCTCCACCGAATTTAGCCACAGCTGATAAAGACATTGCAAGATTTAAATATTTAGCAGAAACTACTGGTGCCAAATTAGTATTTTCTGATAAGAACTATATGCTTTATACTAGATTATATGCAGCCAAGAGTTATATCGGTCTAGGAAAGAAAATCGATTGGCCTGAAGGTTTAACTTGGGTGGAAGGGGAACAAATTACATCATCACCTGAGTTATTTGATGAAAAATTGATTGAAAAAGTTGATTGTGATAATGTAGCTGTATTGCAATTTTCTTCCGGAAGTACAGACGATCCAAAAGGGGTCTGCCTGACCCACCGGAACTTGTTACATAATGTTGATTTGATGCAAAATGAAATTGGACTTGGCCAAGATGATATTATAGCATTTTGGGTACCACAATTTCATGATTTAGGTTTGATTGGAGGATTTTTAAACACCATTCGTGGGGGATGTAAATCTGTCGTAATGTCCCCATTAACATTTTTACAAAAACCTGAAAGCTGGCTGCAAATGATTACAAATTATCAAGCCACATTTACTGCTGCCCCAAATTTTGCTTATGAATTAGCTACGCGTAAATGTGACCCTAATTCAATTAAAAATTTAAATTTTAGTTCTTTACGTGGTGCTTTTAATGGTGCTGAACCCGTAAGATGGTCAACTTTAAATTCTTTTACAAATACATTTTCACCCGCGGGATTTAAACTTTCAATGTTTAAATGTCTTTATGGATTAGCTGAACACTGTGCTTATGCGGTTGGGTTTCAAAATCTTAATGATGAACCAACAGTTATTAATATTGATCCAATAACGTTACGTGAGGGACGAGTTAAAATTCAAAATAATACAGATAATCATCAAGCCAATCATATTGTTTCAACTGGTATACCTAATTTAAAAATGGGAGTTGAGATTAGAGTTGTTGATCAAGAAACTAGACAACTTTGTTCTCCAAATACTATCGGTGAAGTTTGGGTATCAAGCCCAAGTGTGGGCAAAGGTTATTATGGTAAAGATGATCTAAGCGAAAAAACATTTAGATCTAAATTGAATAATGATGATCATGGCAATCGGATTAATGATAATGGAAGTTTCTTGAGAACCGGTGATCTTGGATTCTTGTATAATGGAGAATTATTTATTACCGGCCGCGTAAGTAATATATATATATTTATTATTTATTTATTTATTCATTAATAATAATAAAAAAATGCGATAATTAATATTTAATTATAATTATAGCAAAAAGATGTTATTATAATCAATGGAAAAAACCATTATCCACAAGACATCGAATTAACAGTCCAGGGATGTCATAATGTTATACGACCTGGATGTGTATGCGCAATAAATCATTCTGATGCCGAAAGCGGCACAGATTCGCTAATTATCCTAATTGAAATTCGCCAACAAAAAGAAGTTAAACAAGAACTTCTACAAGAAATTTGCGATTGTATCGTACGAGTTGTCCCTGGCAATCATGGATTATCTTGCCGTCGGATTGTCATCTTGAAACCTCATAGTATACCAAAAACAACGTCTGGGAAACTTCAACGTGCCAAATCAAAAGAGATGTTATTAAGTGGTTCAATGGATAAAAAGATTTTAATCAGTTTTGGAGAACAAGATCCCGCTTTTGAAGTTAATTCTAATTCAAACATAAGCACTTCCGAAGAAGAAATAGATGATGATAGCGAAGATGATGAGAATCTTAAATTATCATCGATCCAAGAGAAGATTACTTGGCATGTACATCTAATATCCAAAGTAGCTTCGAAAATTCCCAAGAATAAATTAAATATTAATGCCAATCTCATAACGGATTACGGTTTTGATTCATTGGCTGCCGTGCAGTTAACTGCTTCAATGAAACAAAGTTTTGGCGTGGAAGTTGCTCCCGCGTTATTATATGATGTACATACGATCGCTGATCTAAGCGATCACATCCATAAATTATTAAATAAAAAATCGCAAAAGAAAATAAGAAAAATTCGTATCATTACATCTAATATTCAAAAAAATGGGTTAACAATAGAAGATGATGGAAAAGAAGCTCCAAGTATAGTCCCTTTGGCTCCAAAGAATGTTATTAATAAACATAATCCACCACTTTATTGTATACATCCTTTATTAGGTAATGTGGCGAGTTACATCTTCCTCGCCAAGAATCTTGGAATCAACCGACCTGTTTACGGAGTTCAAGCACCGAGTGATGTTGGGGATGATATTAAAGTTATTGCTAAACGTTACGCACGAGCAATTCAATTACATCAACAAAATCATCCGTATTATTTATGCGGATATTCTTATGGTGGATTAGTTGCATGGGAAATGGCAAAATTATTACAAGAACATGGAGTTAAAGTTGGTGGCCTTTACCTAATTGATGCACCTTCACCACTTCAAAAATGTGTTCGTAGTCTATCTAATGGTGAAGAACCACATATTATTTGGAGAGATGATATTGAACAATTATTAAATGATGTAGATTCTCAATGGATGGTTCGTGCCGAAAATGAAGATCCTACTAAAATTGAAATGTTCAAAAAACAAATTGGGACATTGATTTCTTCAATGTACTCATATACTTCAGATACGACTATTGAAACAGTACAAAAATTCCCAATACACTACTGGAGAGCAAAAGATTATGCAGGAAAGACAAGTAAATTATTACTTGACCATCCATCATTTCATGAACCAAATTTTGGTTGGGAACATTATTATAAAGGAGATATAACTTTTCATCGTCCAATACCCGGACATCATTATAATGTTTTACGGGAAGAAACAGCTGGACGTTTGGCAAGAGAACTTGACACAAATATGCCAATACAAAGTAAAAGAAGTAGTAGTATGGATCTAAGACCATTAATGTTAGAGAAGGTTGCTACTCAACCACGTGGAAGTGCACCTAATTCATCATCTTCAGGAAAAAGTGGTTCATCAACCTTTCCCTTATTTAAAGAGAATAAAACCGGGATGATCAGCAGAATAATAAATACGCAAATACCATTGCCTGTCGCATTAATAGGGATGATAATTTGCATGTTTTTTTATTTCTTTTAAATTTTAAAAAAAATTTAGGGTAAGAGAATGATGAACATTTTATTATTATTCAATTACCTATGTATAATATTCTTCTTTCTTTTAAATTTATGTATATTAGCATTTTTTTCAATCTTTTGGTTATTATTTCACGAAAAAAAAACATATATTTATTAAATTTTTACAACTATTTTTATTGTAAATACATAATATTATTTTAATAAAGCATATATTAAAAATATATTATTATATATATTCGACTGAATGTTATAAAAATTATAACTGAAAAGAAATTTTTTAATAAATAGTAGAGATGTCAATATATATATAAACGGTAATAACTGCTATATATCCTTTTGTGTAATACGCGGCTTTCCATTTTGAGTGATCATTTACCTGAGTTGAAATACTGCCTGTATAAGTATTAAACACTAATTTCATTTTTTCAAATTTAAAAAATTTTTTTTTNTTTTTTTTTTTTTGATATGTAAAAAAAAAAAATAATGTTAAATAGAAAAGTTGTCACAATAGGAATTAGGTAAGAATTTAAAACCATTATAATTAATGATTAATGTCTTTTTAATAAATTGATATTTTTTTTTTTGATAGTGGAGCGTCATGTTCAGGTAAAACCGTACGTAAATTCTCATGATGTTTTGGATGAATGTTGATACAATTGATAATAATTAATTGAAAAAAAAATAAACTTTTTTTTTTTATTAATAGACATTGGCTAGATGGTTAGTAAAAATCCTTCCAAATACAAAAATATTTTATCAAGACGATTTTTTTAAGGTAAAAAAAAAAAAAAGATTCTTTCTATAAAATATAAAATATTTTTTTCATTTTTTTTTTAAAAAAAAATTATACAACTATGATATCTTTTTTTTCGATATATTTCATTTTTCTTTTTCAATCCTTTCTAACATTTATTTCTTCACCTTTTTAAATCAGCCTGAAAAAGAAATTCCAATCGATCCGGTAACAAATCTAGAAAATTGGGATTGTCCAGAAGCAATAGATTTCAATTCGTTTGTCAAAGTACTTCATCAATTACGTACAACTGGTACTCTTCCATCAACATTTAATTCTAAAGAAAGTAAAAATGAACGTAAAGATATTGAAACAATTGAGTTAAATAGTTTAGCTAAAGAATTATCTGAAAAAGTAGAAAATTTATTAAAAGAAAATCATGGAAAGGAAAAAGATGATGATGATGATGAATGGAACTTTTTGTTGGTTGACGGATTTTTATTATACGTTAATCAAGATATTATGAATGAATTGGATATTAAATTATTTGTTAATGCTAGATATGATACATTAAAACATCGAAGAGAAACTAGATCTGGTTATGTTACTTTAGAAGGTGATGTATCACGTGTGTCAAATTATTTTAAAAATTATCAACAATAATTTTAAATATAATAATAATAAATGATTTTTTTAGGATATTGGGTTGATCCACCAAATTATTTTGATAAAATAGTTTGGCCAAGTTATGTTAAAGCTAATAAACATATACTTGATAAAATAGAAAAAGGAGAAGAAAGATTAAAAAATTTAACTAGAAAGATAGATGATTTAATTATATTAGAATCTGATCATATATCAACGTTATCAAAGAATGTTGAAACGGCCGTAATGACTGTTTTAGATCATATTGGTAGTAAAAAGAAATCTTTAGATTAATAAGTATAAGATATTGATCTCAATTATCACGCATTTGACTACTGCGTCATTCTTGGTAATCTCTATAAAATTACGCAGTAGTAAATGGTTGAAATCTGCACAGTCAATATCATTTAGTGATAGATTTTTCAATACAAGTTAATTTAAAAAAAAACATTAAAAGTAATCTTAATAAATTCCAATCCTTCAAAAGTCTATCATTTCAACAAATATAAATTTATATGTCATTAACAAAATCAATCTATATTACTGATTGAATTTATGTTACAATAAATGACCGGGATTGAATTCGTTTTCTCTCATTATAAATTGATTTATTAAATTGAAGTCATCGAAGTCTGGATCCCAATGCATAGTTACATATTCGATTACACGGCATTTTTAATTCAAAGTGCTAAAAAGGATAAATTATGAGATGTTTTATAAGTTCAATAGATGATTTTTTTTAAAAAAAAAAGGCTTTAATGGCGATGATCACCGGATTCACATGTTCTTTCACTTTTATTCCTATTTTGCCACACTCATTATGTTCAAGGTAAGGACCAATTATAGTTAGAAAATTCATTCGGAAATTCTTCTCCGTACACGGAGAAGTTACATATTGGAACTTCGATGGCTGTGTTATCAATGATTAACAACATGACATTTTGATCTTTCTTATTCAGTTGCAACCAATGATAACCTGTTCTCATCTTCACTCTAGTATTATTATCAATACAAATAAAGTTTATAGTTAAAATTTAAGCTTTTATGTAGGAATAATTCGAATGCATCTGATTGTTCGTTGATACAAGTTTTCTTTGGATTATTAGTGCATGCTATCAGATGATCAGCCAAATATGAAATTTTGGCTAAACTTATTTTACCCATTATAGAAACAAAGGGATCCTTGCATACATATTGCAAAAAAAAACGCGGTATCAATAATCGATAGTTTTTTTTATGTAACTTAATTTAAAGTTTAAAATGAATAAAGGCATCCTTATTATGTTTTTCATTCACAATCAATAAAGATCAGAACATAATTGAAATTTTAATAAAACCGAATTAGGAATCAATCAATTTCTTTTAAAACAATGAAAAAAAGAATAATAATAATAAAATTTTCTAAAATTAACCCGAGCAATCCAGCCCAATTATAAAAAATTCACTATAAAATCCAACGGAATTTCCTTCATTCATTACTAAATTATTTATTGTTATTCATTTATTTATTGTAAACGACCAAATTTTTTTACTTTATTTCCTAAAAAAATTTAATCAAAATGGTTCGATTAAACTCTCCACTAGCAGAAACTCCAAATGCAAAAGATTATATCGACATTATGTGCGAGATAAGAAAACTTGCATTATATAACGAATTTGAAGAAAATACTCCAACAATTGTTGTATTCGGGGATCAATCGAGTGGGAAGAGTTCTGTTTTACAACGATTAACTGGTGGTTTACCAATGCCAAGGTAAAAAAAAAAAAAAATTTTTTTTTTTTTAAAAAAAAAAATAATAATAATAAATAAAATGAAATAAGTTTTTTTCTTTATATAATGTAATAGGGGTTCCAATAAATGTACAGCGACACCCTTTGAAATTCGTATGTTACAAACCGATGAACCATTTCGTAAAATCTCTTTACGTTACATCGAAGATAAGAATCGTAGACCGGTAAAACCTAGGGAAGTAGAATTTGCCGACATAACTGACCTGGACGAAGCTGAAATAGAAGAGAAATTACGCGAAGCTCAACGTTATGTACAAAATCCGAGTATTACAGATGTTGAAAGTACTCGATTGCCGCCTGATACTGATGAATTAGCTTTTACAAAAAATGCTGTATGTGTTACAATTAGTGGTCCGGATCAAACATACAGTTTATCTATGGTTGACTTGCCAGGTAAATAAGGAAATTATGGATTCAAAGTTTTTTTTTTCTTTTTTTATCGCATTTTATTAGTTAACACGTTTTTTTATGCCCCAATTAAACTATGCTAGGAGTTGTAAGAGACCATGAGAGTCACGAAAATTTTGTATTAGGTTTGGTAAAAGAATATATTAGAAAAGAATCGGCAATTTTGGTTCCGATATTTCAAGCGACTTCTGACATAGCTACACAATGCGCGTGGCGTCTTGCGCGTGAAGCAGATCCGTCCGGTCAACGTACAGTGGGTGTCCTAACAAAAATGGATCGTGTCCTCGAACTTGATGACGAAAAACATCATGAACTTGCTACCCTAGTGAAGGGTAGAGGAGAACATGAACTTGTAAATGGTACTTATATTATAAGAAATCCTTCTGGCTCTTCTGAACTTCATGAGGATCCAGATGAATTAGAAAAGACGACGATTAGGGCTCTTAAACACCATAGAATTTGGAGAGAAGTACCATCTGATCGATATGGTTTACAACATTTAACGATGAAATTGAGCGATTTACAAAGAAAGGCGCATGAACGTTCATGGCCGAAAATACGTCCATTTTTGGAAGAACGTAGAGCCGAATTTGAAAAAAAATTAAATGCACTTCCTCTACCACCCGATGGAAATCCAATTATTCGTTTCCTGGAATTAATCGGAAACTTTGATAAATTGTTCACATCTCACGCAAATGCCGAAAATGTAGACCATGTCTTATACCGTGGTCAACAATGGAATTTTGGTCAATTTGACCAAGCATTGTTGAATACTCGTCCAAGGTTTAAACTCGCGTCTGATGGTGAATCAATAAATGATATGTTTGATCCTATAAAAATTGGTTCATTACAGTATAGTGAATGGTCAGAACCTATGAAACTAGAAATTAATGCTGATAATTGGGGTAAAAAGGGCGATGATTGTCCTAGCGAATATGTTTGGGATTTAGACCAGTTACGTGAAACTATTCAAAAAAGTCAAGGTGGCCAATTAGTTTGCTATTTTCCCTATAAAGCTGTGGTGGCTATTGTTGCCAGGCACCAAAAAGAATGGTTTTCGATTTCTACCCAATTGTTAGATAAAAACCATGATTGGGTTGGTCAATTCACTGGTGAGTTGGTAGAGAATGTTTTTGGAGAATTTCCAAATGCCGTTGAAGAAGTTAAGTACGTACTATTTTTTTCCCGGTGTTTACACGTGACCTGCAATACTTAATTAAAAATTATTTAATAGGAGAGTTTTACGTGGTTTACTAAGACAATGTAAAGAAGAGACCTTAAAATATCTAAGAGATTTAGAAAAGATGGAACATATGTCAGCTAGTAGGGCCCTTTATGTAACCGATGAGGCCAGCATTCTAAAAAAGTCAGAAAAATATTTTATCAAATATAGAATATTTTCAGCCACTTCAAGACAAAGTGGTCAGGATTTAAGATCAATTGTCGACTTAGGGTCAAAGTTACATGACATGGTGTGCGATGATGACACTGATGAAGAAGAATTTGATAAAACAAAAACTGAATTAATTAGTATCCTTTCAGAAGGAGATCTGAATGAAGCAACTCAACGATTAATCGAAGAAATCAGATGTTTTAAGCCAGATATGCCAACGGCTTCTACTAAGTCCATGATGTTATCTATAAAAAATTCATATTTGGAGAAATTAATTGGAGTAACTCCCAAATATGAAGATTCAGTAAATCAATCAGCTTTAAAAAATAACACAAACGAGCATGCTTTCCTTGCTGCCACGGTACTTTATTTTAATAATTTATACATATTTTCGTATTTATTACTGCATAATTTTAATGAATTAATCTTTTAACCCTTTTTAATCATATTTAGGGAGCTTTAGCCTATTGGAAAATGGCTCACACAAAATTTCGAGAAGTCGTTCCACGTGCAGTGGAATATTACCTGGTATACCAGTTCGCTATACGTCTAGGAATGCATTTACGTACATGTTTTAAACTATCAGGATCAGATTTGGAGAAAACTCCCGACCAAAACGACGTTAACGTAAAAGATATATTGGGTGAAAATCCAGAAAACGCCAAGAATCGCAAGGAGTGGAAGGAGAATATTGAAGCTCTTAGTGCTATTATTGAGAGAGTTCGAAGAGCAACTGTAAAAAATCTTAATAGTAATAGCAGTAGCAGTAGCAGTAGCAGTAGCAGTAGCAGCAGCAGTAGCAGCAGCAGCAGATCTCGTAATCATCGTTAAATCAGATTTTATTGTAAATAAAAATATAAAATTCTATGTTATTAATTTCTTATTGAGTTTGTTGAATTTGTTCCATAACTTTTACATCACTTTCTATTTCAATTTCCATATCACTTGTACCCTCAGCTTGATTCGTTTGACTCCCCTGATTTTCTTTATTTTCTTTTTTCTTGGCGTAAATACCTCTCTTAAATTTGGCATCCTTTCTATCTTTTCTTTCAGCAAAAGGTTTTTTTTTCCATTTAAATTCATCATTCATAAATAATCTACTTCTTTTTAGTTCTAATTTTTCATGTTGAACAAATTTTGGCCAATTTAAACCTAATTTTTCTTTTGGTAAATTTATCATTGCCATTCTTTCCCAATAAATTTTTAATAAACTATTCTTTTCTTCTGATTCCATGCCACGCATTTCAAGTTGCTGTAAAGATTGACATAGCCCTAATACACTTGTTTCGATCGAATCCATATCTTCATGAATACGTATACGTTTTTCTGTTTTATAATATTCTTGAGGTTTTGGACGATTTTGAATTTTATCTAAAAGTATATTGTTGGTAGTTATTATTGAACTGTAAGAAGTAAATCCTGATATTGCTATAAATGGACTCCAATGATCTTTACGAAGTTTATGAGGACGTAATGCGGCATCTTTTATTTGTTTTAAATATTGGTTCTTAAAAAATATTGATTTTTTTTTTCAGTTTTTAGTTAATTTCATTTTTTATATTTAATGTTAAATTTACCTGTATAACTCTTCCAATCGTAACTAAAACTTGAGAAGTCTGTACATTTTTATACAAGAATAATTGATCCAATCTTCTTTTACAATTTATATTAAAATTCATTATTAATTCAATTAGTTTCTTTTAAAAAACAATTTGTAAATTTTTTGGTTTTTTTTATATCCATTTGAATGCTGATCTATTTTGATCAACCAATAAAAAATATTAGAGGCTTCATTTATTAAAATTTTACTCGTTTTTTTTTCTCGATAGGGTTTATTTATTCTTTCCCACATCCCTCGAATATGTTTTTCTGTAAAATCTAATGAATAATATTAAAAAACTTCCATTACAAACCATTGAAAATACAAATGCATTAAATCCTAATTGACAATTTTTTGTAAAATGAAAATAAAGATACGGTATCGCTAATATAAATGATATGGCAAATTGTATAATTTGTCCAGTTGTAATATATTTCTATAAATTTTTATTAAAAGGTTAGATTTAATAAGAAGAATGAATTATTATTAATAGAGGTGAAATATTACCTTGAACCATACTTTTCTTCCCAATGAAGTTGAAAAATAATAATAATACATGAATACATGAATAAGAGTGTTTGCCATCATACCAATGCTTATTTTTAAGCGAAACAAAAAATTTTTTTATTAGTATATTTTATCTTTAACTGATCAATTTAACCAAAAAATTTAAATTTTTTATATTTTACCTAGCATACATGTTAGAATCTTCAAGCCATGACCAAACCATAAGAATGACAATTGCGTGATGATACCAATGAAGAAAAATAATAGGCCTCTAAAAATTATAAAATAATAAAATGAATCCTTGACTTTAATCAAACTTACTAAGATTCGCAAATGTTTTTTTTACCTTCTTTAAAGCTAAGATTACAGTATCCAATAATTCATCAAATTTTGATAAATAATAAATATAAGTAACATAAAATAATCTTCCCTTAGCTGAAGAAGAATCAGAAGTACAAAAGCATTCTCCTATACCACGTTCCTGATTTATTTATTAAAAAAATTCAATTATCTTGGTTAATTTTAACCAAATTAGTTTAAATAAATTACCTGATATCTATAAATAAAATCAAGTGTGGCATATCCAAACATAACAGCCGATAAAATACATAAAATTAGATTATGAATTGCTGATATATATCGCATCGAAAATGGCGAAGTTGATGACATAATTGACTAATATAAAAAAGGGTGGTAAAATTACTTTCTTTCTCTTTTATTGAAATAAGAAAAAAGACGCAAAAGAAGTCCTACCTTCAAGCTGATAATAGTCACAAAGTAAGTTGCCCAAGCACCTACAATAAACTAATAAAAACGATTCTTTAAATGATTTTTTATACCCGTATTAAATCAAATTCATTTAAAAGAATATTTATTATCTTAAAAGATTTCTACCTGCCAGTTAGAAAATGGTGTAATTCCAACCTTCCATTGAAATTCATTAGGATTTATGAATTGATAATAATCCCAATTTGATGTATTATAGGGAATTGAAAAAATTTCTTCAGCTCGAAAAATTAAATTTTTCGTATCATTCATATTTTTTTTCTAAAAAGAAATTCAATGATGAAACGAGAATTTGTCCATGTAATTATATAGTTAATCTCGTGTTACTTTAATTAATTTAATGTATTAATGTTATACACGATTACACGAATTACACAAATTAATTTATTCAGAATAAACTTTGATTTTTTATGATAATATTTTACAAAAATTTGATTATAACTAAATATGTAATATTCTATTTATTGAATGAATAATATTACAATTGTTCCATTGGTTCAATGCTTATAATATCGTTTTTCTCCAACGAAGAAATTTTGCTTGGTGGCGAATGCTGACGTAATTTTACACCGGCTTCTTTAAGAAGGTTTGAGGTTTTTTCATCCATTCCATAAGATCTTTTCATTTAAAAATAAATTATAAATATTTTCAAGATGAATTAAACAAGAATCATGATTTCTCACCGATGGTAAACAACTTCGGTCACTCCAACTTGGATTAGTTTTACTGAACATCCTAAATAAACAATCTTCTAAATATATTTTTCATTAATAAAAAACAAATTCATTATATCATACCCAGGCACGGACATCTAAAAGATAATGAATAATTGTTAGTATAAATCAACTTAAACTGTAACATATTTTATTAAAAACTTACGTATTACAATATAAGATGCATCCTACACCAACTCTTTCTTTTCCCGCTTCTAATAACGCGTTTTCTTCAGCATGAAGACAAAGGCAAGAATCTAAACCTTTTCCACATGGCATAACATCATTACATCGTTCACATCCACCTTCATTACAATTTTTTAATCCTTTTGCCGTTCCATTATAACCTGTTGCTATAACTCTATGATTTTTTACTAGTATACAGCCAACTTTACGTTTCATACAATTTGATCTAGAAGCCGCTAAATCAGATAAATGCATAAAGTAAGTGTCCCATGTTGGTCTTAATCGATCCGGATCTGTAATATTAATATTAAGAAGATAAGAATAAAGCGGTGGTAACGATAAGTATGAATTAGCTATACATATATCTGCAAGTGACATTATTTCATAAATTGATGTAGCTGTATTATAATCATCTTCTTCATCTGATGTCATTGATGTTTCTCGTTCTTGTTGTTGTGCAATTGATAATGCGAATTCGTTACTTGGGGCGATAGCATTGAATAAGTTTTGATCATTTGCAATAATAAATTCCTCCAATGTTGGTTCAGTTAGTCCAAATTCTCGACACCTTTAAAAAAAATTAGATTAGAATTTATTAAAATAATATTTTGTCATAATTTTAAATCCGCGATTACCGAAATATACATCGTTGATAACGCATAGTTATAGGACTGTCTACTGCCAACAATAAAAAAAACGGACGCTTTCTAGTTTGAATAGATTTAATTTAATATATAAAACTAAATATAGTAATTTATTGAACAATAAAAATAAGAACCTATATAGATCGAGAATTTTATGATTATCAATATCACAAGTCACAAAGTTATCTATCCAATTCTTTGTAACGTAAAATAATAAGTCCTTTGGTGTATTAAAATGTAACGCGTTAAACCCATAATGTTCAGTGCCTTTAAGTGAAAGTAATGTAAAACCACGAGTTGTAACAAGCCACTTTGCGATAGAATGTTTTCCAGAACAAATTGGTCCTGTAATTCCAATAAACATTTTACTAACAGTGTGTTTTATTTTATTTGAAACGTCTCAAAGTTGCTATTTATTTAAAAATATTAATGTCGGCATCATAAATTAAGCCAAAATTGCAAAATATAGAAAAAAAGCATCTGAGATATGCAGGCAAAAGAAACCCCTATACTAATCATATGAAACTTCAAAAAAAAATATTTTGCTGATCCAAAACCTAATATCCAATAATATTTGATCTGCCAAATAATTAAGTAATATTGTATTTGTATTACAGACTGGTATTTTTCGTATATGGTATTATCAGTTATGGTATTTTCAAATACTAACTGCTACCGGAATTGGGATTAACTTGCTAGTACAAAATAATTTGGAATTCAATAAAGCGCATCTATAGTCTGGAGTTCACAATTTTATATAGTATATTATACATGGGCTTTATAATTAGAAATCTAAATAAGAGAATGTAATTAGAATTGGTAAATTGGTATTTAAAGATAATAAAATTTTGGAAAAAATTAGTAAAATACAATTTAAAAGTTGTTTTGCCAATCTATTAAACTCTTATATTTGAAAAGAAAGGGTATTAGTACAGTAATGTTACAGTAGTTACATATTTTAAAGTTAATAACCATGTATAATCCTAATATATATTGCCATATATTTCATAATATATATTTAAATTGTAGTAATATATTGTTTATATGTTACATGTTATAGATTTTAATAAAAGTACATATATAGAAATTCTTTGATGAGAATGAAGTGCTGAATTTGCAGTTCTACTATTTGCTACATATTAGTTATATATGATTAAAGATAATTGCAATCAGTTCTAAATATGAAAAAATTATTCAAAATCTAAAAACTTATCTCAGTTTATCTTAGTATTACATTTTCATAATATTCTTATTACATCCTAGTAACTTTTAATTTAAAGCCTTAGTTCAAACTTCAAAGTCTATTATAGTATTAAGTAACATAATAGCCTTTAATATATAATGGATATCAGTCATAAGCAAAAATAGTTAGCTTATTATAATCAAAGCATAATACCTATTTTTTAATTTTTTAATAGAATTGATAATCTTTCAAAAACTTTTTTAGAGTTATTAAGATATAAACATAAATATTTACTGATCATCCTATTTTTTATTATTAGATTTGAAAAAAATTAACAGTTATTAGTTAATACTTTAGTTTTACAATAGCTGAACCTGTTTTAACAAGCTTATAAATAATTATTTTTGGTAGTAATCCTATAATCAAAAGTAATATATAGGAAATAATTAATTAAAGAAAAAATTTATAAGCAAATAATAGTATAATAGTTAAAGTTAATTATATACCAAATATTTAATACTTATCCAGAATATATAGAAGAATTTAGTATAGAGATAGCTAATTTTAATCCAATTGATCCTATCACCTATATACTTTTATTTAAAACTTTGCTAAAATATAATAATAAAACAAATGGTATATCCTAAAAGCTTTGCATCTAATTAAAATTCATTTAAAAAGAAATTTATATTAGTTATATGAAGATTTTGTGAAGAAAATTAACATAAATAACATTTTAATTTTAGTAATAGTTTTAACATTAGTTTATGAGAAATTCAAAGAAAATAATCCAAAAATTAGTCTTTATATTTATAAATAGTATAATTAAAATGAATGTTAAAGAAAAGACAGGAAGAATATAAATATGTAAATCTTCTAATAATTATAAAAAAAGAAAAAAATTATTACATACTGTATATAAAGATTTATATAAGCTAGTATATAATCATAGTAAGTATAAAGAGTAAAATACTTCTGCTAATATTATCTTTATGTATATTTTACAGAAAAAAGATTTAAGAAATACTTACTAAAATGTAAAAGTATAAATAATGCTCCTAATGATCACAAATATTAGTAAAGTATTAAAGCTTTTTGTAATTATAAATATATACAACTAAATTCATATTAAATATTTTAGGATTTAAAATATTTAATCAAAAATCTAATTTTAGAAGAAAAATAAAACTAACTCATATTGAAAGAATACAGAAGCATAAGTCATGTAATTATTAGTTTATTATTACATAGTTGTTCATATGAATAGTTTATTTAACTATAAAATTATAAATTATAAATTATATAAAGAATCTGATGTACTAAAAAGATTTATTACAAAAATTAAGAAGAAATTTCTAGCAATTTAAAAAGATTTATTTGCACCAGCTAAAATAATATTAGTATTAGAAAACTTAAAGGTATATATTAAAGTGACTAAATATTAGATTTGTAAGAAATATTTTTTTCAAGCCATTATAAAAAGTATTACAGAAATTCAAAGAATCAAAGTATAGATTACTAGAATTTAATAAATGGAAAGCAAGTATGAAAAAGAGCATTTAAAAAAGAAAAAGATATAAAAAGAATATTAAAAAACTTTAACTGTAAAATAAAAGATCATAATCATAAAGTTGTAAGTATTAAAGTTCAACTTATGATACTTACAATAAAAAGCTGCAAATAGACTCTTTTGAAACTAAAATACCTTTTATTTGTTATATTTCTAAAAATATAATTCTTATTTACTTATAAAAGTTATAAATAAATTTATAATTAATAAATTAAAATGGATTCTAAAAATATTAGAAAGTATAAAATCATAAATATTAGTTAATTCTAATTTCTTAATAGCTTTTAACATATGGAAATAGGTCTTAATAAGTTAATGAAATATCTAGAAAAAAAACTTGAAAAATTCTCTTTAATTGTTAAATATTTTATAAAAAAAGATTACTTAATAGATAAATTCAAACTTTTTTTTAAAAAAGAAATATTTCTATATGACTGGATAAACTTATAAAAAAATTTGATAAAATAAGCTTTTTATATATGGTTATATCTAAAAAGAATTTCTATTCACTTTTTAATTAATAAAATATTAATAAGAGAGATTATGAATAAAAAATATAATAATAATCTTTATTTTGAGATAAATATACTTTTGCTTGCTAATGTATTTATAAATTATATTATCATATATTTGCAAGATGATGGTTTAGATTTTTCTTATTATGTCTTAATATTAGAAATATTTAATGATTTTTTATATAAAAGTAGTGAAGTCAAATTTAAGCTTATAATAGCAATATGCTAGCATTAAGGTAATATCCTAAAGTTATCATAAAATTGATAAGAAGCCAGAGAGTTTTTATTTATTCGCTAGTTGAAATATTGTATTTCAAAAATCAGGCCAAAATTATACTAAAATTTATCAAAATTATACTGCAGAATTATTGTATCACAGTCATATGCAAGCTTTCAGTACCTTCCTGATACTTTCTTATTACTTTCTTATATCTTTCTGGCACTTTTAAGATTGATTATAGTTGAACATAATACTTGCTAAAATTAATTCCAAAAAATTACTTGTGAAGTACCTTTTCTAATTTGCTATAGTTAAAGTACTAAGTATTAGGGATACGCAATTTGATTTGATATTTGACATTTGATTTGAATTTGATTTGAATTTGCAAATTCAAATCAGCTTTTTTTTGATTTGATTTGAATTTGATTTGATTTGATTTGAAAATTCTTTAATTTGATTGGTNAATTCNACAAATATTTGATATTTNATTCNAATTTGATTCGAACCTGATTTGATTTGACAAATTCAAATTAGCTTTATATTTGATTTGATTTGAGTTTGAGGAACCCTACTAAGTATGCTAATTTTTGAGCATCCCTATGAAATTTCTCTGTCTCTATAAGAAAAATTTATAGGAATGCTCTTAGAGATAATTTTAATATTAGTTTTAGAAGTTCTAGTTTATTATCATGAAATTTTCTTGTCATATTTTTAGTAACACCTTTGTATAGTTTTTTTAAATTTTAGGTTGCTTGAATATGTTTTTTTATATCTGTCACTATGCCGTTACTAAGAGTTACTAAAAAAAAATAAAAGTCTAAAAAAAATTTTAATTTTTCTTTGATATTCCTATGGGAATGTATGTGTCATAGATATAATTAACATATAGTATATCATAATATATATACAGTATATGAGTTAAAAAAAAGTATAGAATTCTGATTTTTCTTAGTGACTTTTGGTAATATGATAACACCCGTATTCAATAAGCCTGAAATTATAAAGAAACTGTATAAAAGAATTACTAAGAGCATCATCAAGATTTTTTATTATTAAGAACTTTATGGTAACAATATGTTAATGAGATTAAAACCTCTTAACTATTTCAAAACTACTTTGAGCTAACTTGACCAGCATTTTTTGATGATACTGTTCTATTACTCTATATATTTTTGCATGTACAGTAACACCTCCATAAGTGCACCCTCTATAAGTGCACTCCCTCTCTATATGCACACCATAGCTCGGTCCCAAGCTTGGGACTTAGAGCTAAGTGCACTCCCTCCATGTTCTGCACGTGCAAGCAAATCCAGGTCCCGGTATAATAGAACACCCCTCCGTAAGTGCATTCACGTGACATTTACATAATGTTAACCAATCATCGATAACTGTTTGGTCACGGTTAATTTTAAAATAGGATAAATTAATAACTTTAAATTCGTGTATGACGACATTTCATTCTGACAAACTCATTCCCAAA
>QKYT01000506.1:0-11257 GCA_003550305.1 Glomus cerebriforme | reverse complement strand
AAAAAAAAAATAAAAAAAATATAGATATGAAAAAATCACAAAAGGGTACATATTCGATCTAATCTGAGTCAGAACCGTCAGATTTGATTTATGTCAGATTCGAATTTGAGCAGATTAATCTGAATCTAATCTGAATTAATCAAATTTAATCTGAAACTGATCTAATCCGATCAGATCAAATTTTTTTTGATCCAGATCTGAACTGCAGATCATATATATTTGATCCGATCTGGATTTGACAGATCAGATTCAGACTAAATCTGATCAGATCAGATTTTTTTAAGAGCATTAGGAACAAGCCATATCATAAGAGTTAGGACTTACATTAGATCCTTTAGTGAAAAAATTAAATTATTATGAAATATTAAGAGTAAAGTAACTAGTCCGGAGCAGGTCAGAGGTACTTTACATGATTATCCACTTGAAAGAATTATTTTTCTGATTGAAAGATAATCTAACTATATAAAAATGTTTGCATTGAATTTACTTGAGCTTCTTTCACCAGAGTTAATTCTAAAGTATCTTTCAGAACAGGAATTAAAAAGTTGTTACAGTATAAATAATATATGAGAAAATAAGGCAAATCTTAAATTGTCCAAAAGAATGGATTTTCAATTTGGAAGAATTGTTCAAAGCAATTATACAGTAAAGGAATTTCATTTGAAGCTAAAAGAGTGTAATATAAGCATAAGTTTTCACAAAGATTTTCTTAAATGGCTATTTCTCAAAGGATTATCACCTGAGAATAAAATAAAAGTTCTTATGGATGGGTTACAAGTATTTGTATTGGATAAGATAGTGGAAAAGAAATAGTATAAAAGTTTTTTCCTGAAACTAATAATAGTTAAAAAAATGTTATAAATTTGAAGCCAGAGTATATAATATTTTGTTATTTCATAAAATCTAAATTTATGATGTGGGTAGGATCAGTTAGAAATGTTCATTTTATTTTTTTTTGTTTTACTTTTACAGAACATCTGCTAATTTTCCAAAAAGTGGATTAAGTTAACAGGTCAAACTAATATAATATTTTCTTTTAATAAATTATTGAGTATTTACTAAAAAGTAAACTAGGACCGCACTTTTTTATTTAATTTATAATTTACTTTGATGTTATTTTGATCTTTACAAAAATCGATCCTAATGAATTTAGCACTAATATACTAGATAAGAAAATTTATTTATTGATAACAATAAATTCAATGCAAATACATTGTTAAGATTATAATAGACAAATTTTTTACAAATGAATAAAAGATTTCAAATTACCAACTATCAACCCAACACAAATATTTCATTAACCAGTGATTTTAATCCCTAAATAAATTTGTCAAATAATTGATAGAAATTATACAATAAACTGATTGACATGACTAGAACAAAAAATAGATAAGGTCTTCTCATAAATATAAGAAATCCCAAACTAAACACAATAATAATTCCAACTATTCCTCCAAAAATACCCAAAATATATGATTGATCATAACCATCTTGTTCTTCAATACTTTGTTCTTCAAGATTTTGTTTTCCAAAAAAGATAGAAAATTTCTCATTTTCAAAATCCATGGTTACTTTTGTATGAGATGTTTGTAGATAATCCATTCCTAGAATATTTACATTTGTAAAGTGAGAATCAGGTGGTGGTTGGATCGTAACAATAAGTCTGTTGTTCACTAGCACTGTTTTATAAGTTTTGTTGACGACAGTTTCTTTAAATGAACTGAAAGCTTCCTTGCAAATGAATGTTCTTGGGCATCCGGTATCGAGAAAAAAGTGAATGTTCTTGGTTTCTTTTTTGATCTTGACTGGCAATGATATAAAAATTCTGTAATTAATACCAAATATAATTCCATTTGTTTCTTCTAATTCTACAGAATGAGAATCTGATAAGTATTCTATATTTAATTTTTTTGAAATTTCTTCATGTATATTTGTGGAGTTAACATCCGTCAACAAAATGTCATATATTGGATACATATCATCAACTACTGGAACAAGATCAAAAAAGGAATCAAAAAAATCAGTCATCTTAGGTCTATTTATTATTTTTTTTTACAGTGATTAATTATTTAATCAAATTGATCAATGGAATTATGGATGGTCTGAGTTCAGTGTATTTATATTGGGTGGCAAAAGTATCGATCTTTGATGGGTCAGGGGGATTGTTCTTGATATATCAATAATAAAATAAATATAAGCCCACCAAGAAGCATACTGCAGATCTATCAAGAAACGATACTTTCGCGACAAAATAGGCCGATCACATGACAGGTTTGTGTGACAGCCGTTAAGGCGCTAATTTCTCATATACTCGAAAAGAAGTTGTTCAGTACCCCTATTTTTCCCTCCGAACAAATGTGAGAAAATGTGAAAGAGCGTCTAGTTGCAACACAGGAACTACCCTATAAGTAAATAGTGACGACAAAAGCATATGTTATTAAGGGCCGAGAACTCCGCAATTCCGAGATCGTCAGGCGTTAGTCCAACTTTGAGTCTTTCAGGTAGATTTCCATGTGAAGAGGTATGAAGTTTCCGTTTTCATGTGCTTTCATAGAGCTCTTAGCACCATATGACAATGCTAATCACTATTCTTATCTCCTTATCTTTTTCCCTGCAAGATATAAGACATGTAGTGGTATGTGGAAGTTCAGCAAACTTTCCCGCAAAAATCATTCCCGTAAAATAACGCAAAAAACAAGGTAGTTATATGCCAGAAGCTTGCGAGTTGTATATGCATGGGAGCAAAGTAAATTACTCGCTATGGTTCTTGTATTTAGGAAGAGCAGAAAATAGCCAATTTCGAAACGACTATACATTTTCGCATTGATGGTGATGGAATTTTCGCACTTGGTGTCGATTTAGCTATGATGACTGTTGGAGCACTTAAAGATAGACTTCTGACGCTAGGGCATATTACTTCTAGGGATGTTAGACTCTGCAGGATCGATCAGGGTAGAGAAGTGGAAATGACAATGAGAACTGCGGCTTTGGTTAAAGATTATTTTGGTGAGGAGCATTATCCCAATCTCGATCCTAATCTAATTCATGTTGTCATAAAAAATCCTCTCCTACTACTAAAGCTACAGATAAATAATTTACATATTCACAATATTGTTTTGTATCTGTTGCTTCAGCAACGTTTTTTTTATTTCATAAATAATAAAGTATCGATAGCCTGTTAAAAGCCACGTGTAATGATGCAATGCCTGTGCGACATAAAACCTATATTAACGCTCCTTTTACAGAAATAAATTTTTATCCTTCGGTCTCACTCCGGAACGTAACACATTTTTTTTTATCCGAGCCAGAGCCAAAGTCTTATGAAATGCCGTCATATTTTTGCAAATCTATGGGGTTAGATTGTGGGAATAGGTTAATGAATGGCATAATACACATATTATGAATCTTTGAATTAGCATTACACAAGTCAATCTGATGTCTCGATTTACCAATTTACAGATCTGGTCCTATAAAATATAGCGGGTCATCTCTGGCCCCATTCATATAATAAAACAAAATTCCATTTATGAGTCATTGGTAAATTTGTATGGGTATGAATAGGGGTTTAAAACAACGTGTAATTACGCAAAAAAAAATGTGAGCGATCTTTTATGTTTTTCAGATCTTGTGCGATCTTAACAATAAACAATATATTTTTTGGTAACAACTCCATTTTTATTACTTAATTAGTATTAATTAGTGACGTTCAGTTTATCATAAAATCATGATTTTATCAGATTAACTTCTAAATGGTTGAATGCATAATTTTTTAACAATTAGCAGGAAATACCTCTACGAAGCAATGTAATTACATAGAATCTAGATGTAATTTTTACCACACTCAGATAAATCAGGTTAAATTTTCATTTCCACACATAGTAGGAATAAAGTATAAAAGAACTTCTTTTCCTAACGCATTTACGCAAAAATTAATAATTGCGCCAGATCAAACTAATAAACTCATTTTACCAATAAATCTTACTGCATATTATTTAAATATGAACTCTATCATATCAGAAAATTTGCTATTTTTGACTTTGTCCGCCTCTTTTTTCTCACTGGCTCAGCCATATTGCCTGAAAAATTCATCACGTTTATTGGTATTCTGCCTATGTGGTTCTTCGTATATTTATCAAACAAAAAATAGCCAATGATTTATCCACACATGATTCAAAAATTGCCAATGAAATCAACGTACATGTATCTGAAATTAATAATACTTTCACTGCGGAGATTGGTAAATTTAATGCTAGTTTCACTAAGGAACTTACTGTGATAATTGAAAATTTTAATGAAGCTAAAATTCCATTTACCTCCGAAGAAAAACTGTCACTTAATACCATCACAAATAAACTTAGTGAAGCTGAAAAACTCTGGAATCATATCATAATAATTTTTGTGAAAATTTCGTTTGAATTTACATCAATCAAAGCTTCTATTGAAATTCTTCAAAATGATATAGTTCAACATTATGCAGTTGTCTAAAGAGCTGATTTCAATCAACAGAATGTGGCCAATAAATCTGAAGCTGAATTGGAAAATTTACGAAACTTTACCTCAGCTTCAACTAATTCATCTCCAAACTTTTCTAGAAGTTCTTCTAGTACAGTTTTATCTAGAATTTTAGATATTACTTTAGATATTAGAATTTGCTTTAAATAACACTTTGATCAGCTTATGGAGGTGAGAAGATACACTTTTGATGAGATGTACTACTCAGTAGTAGTTGATATTTGTAGTCTTGGAGGGAATATTAAGATTTCAACAGTAAAAAATTTTTATAATGGTATTAGTGGTAGTAAAGTTAACACATAGGTAGCTAGTTTTAGGAAACTGCCAAACTTAGATAGTAATAGGGAGTAGTGAGATGAAACTGTCATAATATGCTGGCAGGCATGATTTTTTTGTGTTTTATTTCTCCCTTTAAACAAGAAAAAGGATTCATATCTCACGTATCTAACAAAAATATTTGTTATAATTAATTTCAAATATAGGAACATTAAAAAGGGGTTTTCTAATTGTCCAGAGCGAAGCGAAGAACTATATATATTTACATAAAGGTGATAAATGATTAAGATCACGTGGCGATTTCCGGTTGTCCACACGTGTAAATTGATGAATAAAAATTGTTATTTTGATTGTTTTGATGTTACGTTGAATAAGATATACCGATAACAATAAATAATGTCACACAAATAGTTTTTTCCTCAAAGCTCCAGACTTACAATGGTTTCCATTGCCTAGTATTATTGTGTAGGACTATTAAAGACCAGGATCAGTAACACAAAAATATCCATCTGTCCGCACTCACATGATGCGGCGTGATTGGTTGTATTTATTATACATAAACTCGTGTTCATTGTATAATAATTTATTATAAAAATATGCATAATAAAGATCTACTCTAATCATTTTTTTTTATTCATTTTTTACTTAACCAGCTAGTCTTTTCTCATATATTACTTCATAAAAAAATATAATAAAGAATTTGTTAATTTTTAAAAAATATATGTGTGTTTATTTTGCAAATGATATAATATTTTTATTACATTTACTTTTGAAAAACTACAGTATCTATAATATATGCATTTACTATTCACTTATATTTTTTTATATATATGGATTTAAAAAAATAGCTAATTTATGAATTTAATAAAAGAAAAATCTAATTCTTCTCTTTTAAGCCACCTTTATAATTAATAATACCATTTATAACACTCGTACTTTAGAAAAATAGGGGAATAGTAGGTATTACAAGTCTTAAGATCCACTGATATTTTAACAGAAGGAGTAGTTGGGCTTATGATTATGGGTATTTTAATGAAAGGAGTAGTAACTAGTAAGACTCAAAACCACTAGAATTTCAAAAGGAAGAATTTCAGAACTTGTCTAACTCAACCTTTTAACATTCTCATTATGCACTTATTTAAAGAGTAACTCTAGCAAATATATCAATCAATTTAAAAGTAGTACCAGGAATTCAACACATCTATTTATTTTTTCTCAAATACTATACAGTATCTGGCTTTATCAAAATTTAGTGAAAAACTCATTATAAATCTTTCAATTAAATTTCTTTATTTTAGTTTCATTTTTATATCTTTCTACCATCTAATAAAATAGTAAATTAATCTCCATACCTCAATCATTTCCAAGCAAATACTACTTACACCAAATGCTTTTATGAGGTTTTTTATCTCCTATTTGTAAATTAATAATAATTATAATAATTGTAATAAAAAATTTATATGTATTAGTTATTTTATAAATATCATTAATTTTCATGACGCAATACCCTACTAGAGAAAAATATCCAAGATATTAAGCAGATATCTTTATAAAAAACTATTTGCAAAATCATTCAAAGTGAATTTGAAAAATTTCTTCTATACATAATTCAGCAAATTAAAAAATATGAGTCTGTTTTAGTCCAAAAACTAGATGAAGAGTTTATTGATGATCTTATAGAAATAAATTTTATTTGAAAAAAAAAACTATCTATAAGCATTGTATCTATAAAATACAAGATTGAATATTTAAAAATTCTGGCTATAACATTAAACTCTTGTTTTAAAATTGCTATCATAATAGAGAATATTGTATTGCATATAAGGATTATTATTAATAAATCCATAAAGCATGATCTTAGTGGTATTGCTATTGTATCAGTTGAATTTATTGAAGTTATTCACAATTTACCAATAATTTTAGCTCTAGAATTTATTATATCTGATATATAAAGATTTTATAATCGTTAAATACTCTAAACTAATGCTAATATTTTTGAACTCTCTTCTTAAGAAATATAACAAAAAATTTACTTTGTCATGTTTTTAAAGATACTTACCTAGAAATATTTCCAGAATGAAATAAAAAAACTATAACTATTACTAAAAGTAATAATATAAAAAAAATATCTTTATATGTTTCAACTTTCAGCATGAAACTTTCAAATATTATTAAGATTGCAGTTTTTACTGAACTTATTCATAAAAAACTTTTAGAAGAATTGCAGAGAAAAGGTATTATCAATAATATTGTAAATAAATGATCATTTTTCTTGTAGATAGTTAAAATACCCAAGTTCATTGAAAAAACTAGAGAATATATACATATAAAAAAAATAATAACTTTTAAAAATAGATCTATCTTCATAATTCATTTATTCAATGATGATTCTAAAGTTATTGCCAGTCCTTTATTAGATGTTCCAAAGGCAAAAAATGTAAGATATATAAACAATGGCACTACTGAAACTGAATTTGAACTGATAGAGATATTGCTTAAAGAAATTAGCATTGAAGGATATAGTCTCTCATATTCATCTGAAAATATTCCTAACATATTTCTATTATTACATATCTTCTTATTGCATTGTCCATTATATGATTAGAAATATACTAATGAAAACTTATATATTATTTAAAATAAAAAATTATACAGTTTTTATTATTATTATGCAAATCAAAATAAATAGCTTGAAGCAAAAAATCTCTTATTAAAGTTTACTATATATTTGCAAGATAGCTTTAGATTAGAAAAAAAAACTTTCAATTCCAGAAAACAGGATCAGCCTAAAATTTCTGATTCTAATGATAATTTTGTATAGTGGAATTTAATATCTATATATATCTCAAAAAAAAGATTTATACATGATGAAGTATATAATGCAATTCAAGCTTCTATTGCATGTATTATGAAAAATTCAAGAATATGGATTCTTAAGCATAAAAAATCAGATGGGAGGTTATACTTCGATATGAAATCCAAGTTAGATATTGGTAAATTAACTATTAATATTATCGAATTAGAAGAAGAAATGATAAAATTGCAATCTTTAATAGAAAATGCATTTAATACTGGTTTGGTTGCTTATGTAAATATTGATTTCCTATTATACTCTCCAAATATTATTCTACTGAAAACAGAATTTTTTAATTTTTTCTTGAGATTCAAAGCAAATTCAGCTTTTTATATTAATTATAACTTAATGAATCCAATCATCTAACATATAAAAAATATCTGGTATAATGAAGATAAAAATCTTTTTAAATATATTCTCAAATAATTTGCATTTCTAATTTAATATTCAAGTATAATCTCTAAAACTATTTTTATATTACATTCTCTACTATATTGTGAAAAAATATTATTACTAATTTTATTTGAAAAAGCTTATTTAGTTCAAAACTTGTCTACTCAATATCTGATCTAGAAAAAATTCTTAAATGGTTTAATAGTCCCATCCAAGCATGAAAACTTATTATTATGAATGAAACAGAAATAGCTAGTGATGAATAGCATAAAGCAAATGATCATCTAAAGTCTCTTATAACTAAAGATTATGTCTCAATAGAATATAAGGGATTAGAGTCTCAAGATTATAAATTTATAATCATTTTGTTAAATTTATAATTTTAAGTAATTATGATGTCCCAATTTAAGTAAAAATGGCCTGCTATAAAAGTAATTTCATATATTTTGATCAATTCTTGAATATCCTGATATGTTTAGATCTTTTATATTATATTTTCTTAGTTTTAATCTTTTAGAATAGAAGCCATGTAAGATTCCTTCAATTAAAATAAAAATAGAGATCAGCTTTCATCTCCTATTTGATTTATAATTGATCATATTGTATTTTGGGATGAGAATAGTATAATCAAGTCAAGTTCTATATTATTATATCAAAAATATTTTGAATAGTGTGAAGATAATGATGAAAAGCTATTAACTAATAAAATTGCTAAAATGAAATTTTCTTATATTGGTATTGATTGAAAATAAGTATGAATAGGTAATAGAAAAAGAGAATAGTAATATGTTTTCAACCACCCTAAAATTATAGTTAAGCTTTATGAATCAGCACGTAATATTGAAAAATTCTCTTCCTCTAATGATACAGCTCAAGTAGACTTATTTACAAATGAAATTACAGACATACTCATATTTAATATACCAGAAATTACTTTCTGCAACATAAATTACATGATCAAAAAAGAAATAATGTGTATAAATACACACGCATAAATAGTTTATAAATCAAAAACAGTACCATCTTAACCAAAAAAAAATGTTTTCATCTAATACTAGTAAAGATAAGAAAATAAATAAGTGAAATAATACTACTTAAACTCTTTTTGATTATATAACAACCAAAATTTTAGTTATCTTAATATCTGAAATTTCTGAAGAATCTAAGTCTTCAGAGTCTATTATCCCTAGCGATAAAGTAATTTTCTCTAAACTAATAATCATTGAGCCACCTTCTGAATTTATTAAACTTAGCAATGAAAAAGCAGATATGCCTTTTGGAGAAACTGATCATCCAAGTTTATTAAACTAATAGTAATAAAGTATTATCTATTAGACAATAGTGAGAAGAGTATTTTAAAAAAAAGGCAATCAAATTCAGTAAAATCCAGATGTCTTTGTAACTACCACAAAAAAAGACAGACTTAAGCATTTTTAATAGAATGGAAATGAATATATGAATATATACTTGGACTATAGAGTTAAAGAATGATTCTAATTAACATATGAAAAATAATAGTATAAGAAAAATGCTATTCTTTTGAAGATGATGGAATTACAATTAAGCCTGGTCCCAAAACTGAAATAGTTCAGATTTGCTGAAATTCTGAAACCGTAATCTGAAATATTTTTGAAATCTGAAATTCCAAAATCTGAAATTTATGCCGAAATGCTGATATTCTAATTGGCCGGCATTATGGAAATTTCAGCCAGAATTATTAAATTTCCTAAAAAGGAATTTGTATATTACACAATTGATGAAAATGATTTTTACCAAATTTGATTTTTTTGTGAAATGGGTATTGCCTAAAAAGGGGAACGTCTAAAGCAGAGTAGAATCACGTGATCATAGAACATATCTATCACCCCCACATCATGCCTTCATTTTCCATTTTTCCTAAGTATTCTAGGGACAAAATTTTTTCGATAGATGAAATCCTATTTATCATCTGTTATTTGTCACATGCATAATTTCTTAATGCCATAATTCTGGCCAAAAATTTTACAAAAATCATGTGATTTTGCTCCACTTTAGACGTACTCCTAAAAAGGAAATGTTCTACACGTGAGCTTAATCTGACAATTTTTCAGCATTTCGGCCTGATTTTGAATTTAGTAATTCTGGCCGATAATAATCACGTGATTTTTATCGCTAATAAATAAAAAATTTAGCAATAAATATCTCAACAACCAGTAATCACAGAAAGATGATCTTGTTACCATTAGACTTGCCTAATCGAGAGGAATCCAATGAACTATAAATTATCTTTCTAGAATTAATAAATGGCAAGATAAAATTTTATTATTTCAGCCAATCAGAATTTCAGAATAATTTTGGATTTCAGTTTCAGAATTTCAGATTTTAGATTTTGGGTAAATTAATTTTAGAGCTATCCTTACTCATGGGTTGTATTTCACCTCGTGCGTACATCTAGTATTATGTTTAAATTGGAAATATCTGCAGCTTTATATTGAGCTAGAAATTTTTCTTGTTGTTGAAGGAATGCTTTTATTTTTTTGATTAGAATACGAAGCTAAAAACAATATAATTAACAAATTTATTAATTATTAATTAAATAAAGAAAAAAAAAAAAAAAAAAAATAAAAAAAAAATCTACTTTATATATAAGATCATTATTTTTATTTGATGGTTCATTACCTTCTATGGCTTTAAGCATAATAAGGACTTGTTGTGATGCTAAATTCATTATATGGGCAAGCAGCATATATGTTTATCTTCACTATTAAAATTAATAGATTTTTCAGCTAATTCAGCTTGAACAGCCTGTAAGAATATAATGTTATTGCTAACATTATTTGTAGTTATGTCAAGGATCTAAATAGAAAACTTTTTTTAACTTTGTTTTTCTGTTTTTAAATTATCNCTATTTATAAAACTAACCTTTGATTCAATACCATAACTTCTTAAACTTTTAAAAAAGCTTTTTTAATATTAGCTCCTGAATGTGGACTATCGAGCTTAACAAAATTTAGAAGGAAACTCTTTAATTCTTATTTATCCGTGATCAAATGGGCTGTTATACCTACATCAGGAATTTATTTAGTATAAAGTATTTCATAAATCTACACCTTTATAATACTACGTAAGGCTACGACCCCATCGAAAGATTACAGAATGTAATACTCTGATGATTTATGTGGTGTAATACTCCGTAATTTTACCAAGTGTAATACTCCGTTATATTAAGATGCGTAATATTTC
>QKYT01000505.1:65304-85495 GCA_003550305.1 Glomus cerebriforme | reverse complement strand
ATGTTAATGAGTTTTATTACAAATAAATAAAATGTTTGAGATTATACATGAAAATTAAATGCATATAATTTTATCTAAAGTTTTTCTTCACGAAATTGTCATTAAAAGAAGTAAAAAGTATCATTAATAACATCCCTAAATAAATTGAAAAAAAGTAATATGCCTCAAACTTACCATTTAATCCAAGAATTTGTTGCTATAAAAAAAAACAAAAAGAAACATCTCGAATTGTTCCTAATCAAAAATAAAATAAATTTGCAGCCTAAAAAATAGAAGGAAAAGAAATGTTTAGTAATGTTTCTCAATATTAAATAAGGTTAAAAACACGCCATCTCCCCTTACAATTACCAGGTTCATGTTTCGAAAAGTTCAAGGAAGACCATCTCTAAAAATAAAAGGAGAGGAACGTACTGTACATTTATGTTATTGTATAATTGTATTATTTAATTATGAATTTTCTACAAAATAAAAGGCGAAATTTTAAAAATAAAATCAGAATAATCTCAATCTTTTTTATTTATCAAATAACTATTTCGGTCTATAAAAAAAATTTTGGCCAGATTTTNGAATTTNGGCAGAGGTTTCNAATTTNGATTGGGTATTTCGAATTCGGCATTAATTTCGAATTTACATTTCGGATTTTCGATTTCGGCCATAATTTCGGATAATTTCGGCCACATGTATAGTGCTGGCCAAAATTATCAGTAATTAATATTAAATATATAACCTTTTTTGAAAATTTATAGTATTAAGCGAAATTATAATTCTGGCCAGCACTATAAGTTTGGCTAAAATTACCAGGAGTTGGTATATTATATAACGAATTCACTCTATACCGAACTAGAACGGAAGGTTCGTTATATCCAGTGGCGACTGTATTAATCATATATATATTTACTAAAAAAAAATATATATATTTTTTTTGCTTTCCTAAGAACCATACTCACTAGTCACTACTCATTCAGTTTCATTTTTTAAGCTCTGTAAAGGATATTATTGACAAATGAGTTTTTTGGTAAAAATAATGAAATGAAGGCTAAATATTAAGATTGTAGATAACAGAATGGAGCTTGTAAATGACAAAATGTGAACAAATCACGACTGAAAACATAAATGAACTAATGAAGCTCGGCAGCTTTCTGAAGTAGCAAGAATAGAAAATGATTCTTTAAAAGACGATTTACTATTGATCAAATGTTAGTATATTACTACAGTACAATTAGTGAAACTTACTTTTTATTAGGTGATTATTAATTTATAATACAAGATTTTTATAATAAGGAGCGGCTTATAACTACTTTATTTCTTAACGTCAAATATTTAGTTAGTGTATGCGAAATTGTTATTTTTTATTTTTTACTAGATCAAGTTAAATTTTGTGCATAAGTGTGAAAGAGTGTAGCCTTCTTTAGTTCAATAAACTTTATTATTTTAAAAATACAAAAAGAAAAATTGTTAATTTTGGACCAAAATTTGAAACGCAAAGGCAGAAGATGTAATTCTGGGCAAAATTAAGAAATCAGAAATTGTCACGTAATTACGTGATAGATCTCAAATGATCAATAAATTACAAAATATATCTTAGTAAATCAACAATTAACGATAAGTAGAAACCAATCTGTATCTTAAGTGTTCACCAGCAGTTAAAGGTGTTTTTATACCATCAACACCATAAACAATTCCCTTTTTCACATTTATCGAGTTCAAATTTTCTAAATATTTACTTGGAATAGGATCTAATCCAACATCATCTTCAGCATGACAAAAATATGCTATACTATATCTATCCATCATTGATGTATCATTATTAAACGTAACACGATGTTTAGTAGATTTAAATAGACCTTTTGACCAATATTCTAATAAATCTGCTATATTAATTAATGCACAATCGTTAATGACGGGAGCTGATATCCATTGTTTTGTAGAAGGTAATTCTATTTCTAAACCTCCAATATCTTTTTGAAATAGTATTGTCAGAGAACCATAATCTGTATGACTATAAAAAAAAACAATTTATTAAAATCATAATAATATTTTAATAATAAATTTTTTTTTTTTTAATATTTACCTTCCAGCACGAAAATCTTTTTCATCAACATTATGATTCATAGGAGGGTAGTGTAAAATTCTTAAAGTATCGCCAGATTTATTTTCATATTTATGTCTCTGTTCAAACCAATTTTTACCACCCTCTTCTTGTGGAATTTCTAATGCTATAGCAAAAGCTTGTAATATTTTCATACATAATTGATGACACATCTAGATAAAAAAAAATTAGTTACGAGATTTAAGTAAGGTATTAAGGAATCAAGAAAGAAAGACACTTATTTTAATGAAAAGTCAAAACCTTTTCAAATTTAATGAAAAATTCCTTTTCGAAATTAGGAGGTAATTCTTGATTTTCATTTTGCAATTTACCAAAATTAAAACACCTAAAAAAAGAAATAAAAAAGATTTAGAATTTTCATATAAATTAGTTTAAAAGATAATCGTAACTTACTCTTTCCAATCACCGATTTTTTGATTTGATGGATCAAGCATTTCTTGATGAATAGAAATATAACCTTTTTTGTTTTCATCTACTGAGTATTTTAATTTTTCTTCTTTTGAAAGATCAAAAAATTCCTTTGTCTACATAAAATAAATATGAAAATTTAACATTTAATGAAAATAACCGTGACGAATCTTACTAACATGTGTGAACATTCCATCAATAATATCTTGTGAAATTCCATGATTTTTTAAATAAAAAAAACCAACGGTCTCGCTAGCTTTTTTTATTTCTTTAGAACAATTAACTTGATCGGTGTCAAATAATGAAAAATCAATTATTGGAATTTCCATGGGAGAAAATTTTAAAAAAAACCAGCTAAAAGTGATGTGATTACATAGCAAGATTAACGGTCGCACAAGCTCATTCTACGTGATCTCAAATTCGGAATATGCGTAATGTAAATAATTCCTTTCACGCTTTTCGCGTTTACGACAAAAATAAGAAAGTTTCTCGCCAAGATGGAGAGGAAATTCTTTCCCGAGAATAGTTTGTCAAAAATTATGAATTTCTGTATAAAAGAATTATTATCAATATAAAACGCGGAACTCCCCATAAAAGGGGTGTCAATCGAACAATTCAGTATCCTGACTGGCGACATTATGTAAACTTACGAAAAAATAATTAGTAGAAATTAAATATTTTGTTAATTATTATTTATTTAATTATTTAATTTTAAAATATTTATAATTCTATACATATTTAAAGAAATTCTATACAATAAATGAATACATAATAAATAATTTAAAAACACATAAATTTCATAAATTTGCTCTTTTTTGGACCTCCTTGAAGTACTTCAATTTGATTTTCAAGATTAGCATAAGCAAGTTCAACATTATTTTTGGCTTTTCTTTCTTCTGCTAAAATAATTTCAATTTCTTTTTTCTCTTCCTCTACTGAAATTTTTAATTGTTCATATTGAGTCGTCTTATCTTCCAATTTAACTTTCAAAGTTTCAATTTCTTTTACAAGATCATTCTTTTCTTGTTGTAATACTTCTAATTTTTGCCTTGACCCTTGTACTTCTACTCCATTTTCTTTTAGATTTTCTATTAAATTAGTTTTTTCTTCGTTCATTTCTTCTAATTTAGAAATCTTTTCATTCAATTCTTTAATTTCAACTTCACGTTTAGTCGCGTTATCACTTAATGTTTTATGTTCAAGTACATTAATTTTTTCTTGAAGTGATTTAATAAGATTATCTTGCGTTGTCGTGTCCTTGAATTCCAATTCAGAGGTTTCTAATGTTTCATCGGTTTTTTGTTTATCACTTGATAATTTCTTGGCTTCTTCAAGAGCAACTTCTAATTTCGTTATTTGTACTTTATATTCTTTTGAAAGATCTTCCGCATCTTCACATTTTGTAGAAATATCCGTTAGTTCCTTGACCATTAAATCAAGTTCTTCTTGTAATTTTTGTACTTGTTGTTCAAGATTCTCTTTGACACTTAATTGTTCATCTTTTTCTGCAAGTTGAGCATTGGCACTATTTAACATTTCTTTTAATTCTATTGTCTTGTCTTCTTTTTCTTTTAGTTCAGACTCTAATTCATGAATCAAAGAATTTTGTGCTTCTTCGGCAGATTTCATCTCCTTTAATTCCTTGGTTAGGTTGTCAATATTTTCATTCATCTTAGCGACCTCTGATGAATTTGTTTTATTAATTTCATCGATTTTACTTTCAAGTTCTTTAACGAGTTCAGTTTGTTTTTCTGCATATTGTTGTGCTGATTCAAGATCAGCTGGTGATGGACTTTGTTCCAATTTAGCTTCAATTTCTGCAATTTTATCCCGAAGTGATTTTACATGATCAGATTCAGAAGTCCTAGATAATTCAGCATCAGCTAATTTCTCATTAATCTTTTCAATGGTTGCTTCTAATTCTTTAATGAGAGTGTTTTTAGTCAAAATTAATTCCTCTTTCTCAGTGAGATGAATGTTAGATTCATTTAATATAGAATTAAGATTATTGATCTCTTGAACATGTTTTTCGTTTGATTCATTTAATGTAGAATTAAGATTATTGATTTCTTGAACATGTTTTTCATTTGATTCATTTAATATGGAATTAAGATTATTGATCTCTTGAACATGTTTTTCGTTTGATTCATTTAATGTAGAATTAAGATTATTGATCTCTTGAATATGTTTTTCATTTGAAGCTATTGCTTCATCAAGTTGAGCTTCCAAATCAGAAAGTTTTTCTCCTAGGGATTTCATTTCATCTTGATAGGTTTGGGATATAGTCTTTGTATCATTGAGTTCATTCTCCAAATTTGTTATTGTTAATTCAAGAGCTTTAACTTCTTCCTTTTGTTGATTTTCCCGTTCTTCAATTATTCTTGATAGTTCATTAACGCGTTCAGAATATTGGTCACGTTCTTTTTCAGTTGTTGTCAATTGATTTCCAAGTTCTGATAACAATTCATTCTGTGATTCCATCTCTGATTTAGTGTCTGATAATTCTTTTCGTAATTTAACAAGTGTATCATTTTCTTTAGAATTCAACGTCTCAATTTCAGATTGTAGAGTAGATATTAGAGATTCAGAATTATTTAATTTAGATTCAAGTTCAGAAATTGTTTGTTTGTTCGTAATTTCTAATTCTTTTGAAATTGCCAATTCTGATTTTACATTTACAAGTTCATTATCGATCTGTGCACCTTGTTCTGTTAATTGAGCTTCTAATACAGCAATGTGTTCTCGTTGCGTAATTTCCACATTACGTAGGCGTACTAATTCTTGTTGAAGTTTCGACATTTCAACATCAAGTACTTGTAATTGTTCAAGTGCTTGAGATTCTTTCTCTTTTACATCTTTCAATTCTTCTTTAATATTATCCAATTCACCTTCCAATGACTTATTTATTTCTTTAGTGTTACCTAATTGTACTTGAATATCTTTCATTCTCTTTTGCACATCATCATCTTGTTTTCTAAGATCCTTCAACTGTTTTGTAAGTATAGCTATCTCAGTCTCTCTATCTTTGATATTCTTTTGTAATAAACTTTTATTTTCCAACTCTTGTTCGATAATACCATCCTTGTCCTTAATCTCTAATTTAAGAGAAGAAAGTTGAGATTGTAAGGTGGTTATCATATCCTGATCAGCGTTCTCTCTGACTTTCCTTAATTGAGTCTCAAGATTTCTCACAGTATCTTCTAATGCTATTACATTTTCGTCAACGTTTTGTTCAAGTTTATCAGCCGAAGTTTCATCATTAGTTGTAAAATCTTTTGACGTTGTAGTTGATCTCTTATCTTGATTAACGGTCTCTTTAACTTCTTTAAGTTCATTTTCAAGTCGTTTAATTATATTTTCATAATCTCTACTTGAAACTTCATTAGCAGAAGTTTCAGCGGCCATTTGTTTACGAAGATCACGAATATTTAATTCTAAACCTTTAATTTCTTCTACTTGTTTATTATTTTCAATTTCATATTCTTCAATATTTTGTAAAAGTTGTTTTTGTTTCTCCTTGAGTTGTTCAACTTCTTGAAGTAATTGAACATTATTATCTGGTTCATCCGTTATTTTAGATGATTTATCATCACGCTTTTTAAGTTCTTCTCGAAGCTCATCCACTAATTGTAAAGTTTCTTGATAATCTGTTTCTAAAAGGTTCAATTCATGTCTAACAGCATCTAAACTTTGTTGTTTATCCTTATGAAGAGATTCAAATAATTTTAATTCGAATTGAAGTTTTTCAACGATTGCAGCGTGAGCGAGATCACGTTTTTCTGATTTGAGATCAGATGATAAAGATTTTACTTTTCGATGTACACCAAATTTTGATGAAACATTCGATTCTTTAAAATATTCATTATTTGGTAAGACAGGTATCATTGGAGACATTGGTGTAATAGGAGTTGATGTAAATTCCGAATTATTATTACTATCATAACGTAATTGTAATTCTTGATATTTTGATTTTGTTTCATTAAGTTCTGATTCAGTTTGTTGAAGTTTTGATTCAAGAGATTTAATAGTTAATAAATATTGTTCGGATATATTATTATTATTATTATTATTATTATTATTTGAATCATTTATTTCAATCGAATTTTGATTATTTTCTAATTTTCTTAATTTTTCAACTTCATCACCAAGTTGATTAAGTTTCGTATCAAGAAAACTAATTCGTTTATCACGATTATTGATTTTATCTAAAAGTTCCAATTTATCTTGATCCACACCAGTTTGTTTAAATTTATCTTCTAATTCTTTATAAGCAATCTCGCGTTCACGTAATCGTTCTTCAAGTACTTTAACAGCTTCACTAACAAATTTTTCTGAATGAACTTCACGTGTAATCACAGATTTTTCATCAGGCGTACGCTTTTCTAATTTTGATTCAAGTTCTTTAATATATTTTTGTAAATTATGATTAAGACTTTTTGTTTGTTCTTGATGTTTTTCTAAAGTTTTAATTTTTTCATCATCCGATTTCATTACACCTTCAGCATGAGTTAAAGCAGCAATTGTAATAGCTAATTCACTTTCAAGTGTAGAAATAGATTTTTCATATTCTTCAATTACAGGACCTTTAAGATTATGTATATCATCATGATTATTATCTTGATGCATAGCAAGTTCAGCTGAAGTTTTTGCATATTTACGTGAAAGTTCAGAATAAGATTGTTGAAGTTGTAAAAATTGTTCTTCCATAACTTCCATATCTTTATTATTATTATTATAAGATGATTGTGAAAAAGTTGTAAGTGGTGAAGAAGGACGTGAAGGACGTGAAGGACGACGTGTTAAAGTATTTCTACCAGTAGGCATACCGGTACCAGAAGTAGGAGTAATTCTTCCTGAAATTCCTGAAGGAATTCCAGATTTTGTTGGAGTATTTCTACCAGGAATTCCAGAAGGTCCAGGTATTCCTGAAGTAGGAGTACTTCTTCCAGGAATTCCAGAAGGTCCAGGTATTCCTGAAGTAGGAGTACTTCTTCCAGTTGGAGTAGCTCTTCCATTTGGTATTCCAGTAGTAGTAGGAGTACTCCTTCCAGTAGGAGTAGCTCTTCCAGTTGGTATTGAAGAATGAAAACCTGCAGTTGGTGATCTAATTCCACTAGAAGTTTCTCTACTTCCAACAGGAGTAACTCTACCAGGGGATATAGTTCCATTAGTATTATTTGTATTAGATAACATAACTTTTAAATTTGAAATTTCACTACGAAGTTTTATTACAAGATTTTGTAAATGTCCTATATCATTCCAACCAGATTCTTCTTGATTAACAGAAGCAAGATTTTTAATATTACGAGCTCTATTAGCATATTTAAGAGTATTAACAGTTTCATTAAGATTAAATTCTGCAGGAGAAATACAAGCAATCATTAAAGTTTGTGCATTTCCTCCAAGAGAATCTTGTAATAAACGAGTAAGTTTAGAATCTCTATAAGGAATATGAGTTGTATGTTTTGCTTTTGTTGGATCTCCTAATGCTGAAATTACATTTCCTAACGCTAATAAACCTGAATTAATTGATATTCCTTCTTTTGCTCGATCACCACTTGCCGCAGTACGTTTTAACTAAAAAAAAAAAATTTTTTTGAGATTAAAAATGGTAATATATTATTAAATTAAATAAAAATATAAAAATAAAAATAATAATAAATTTACCCTCTCACTACCAGCCAAATCTACGAAATGGAATTTACTCGTTATAGTAATCCAATCACCATCATCAGTATCACCTAATCTAGAATTAGCTCTTGAATTTACTAATCTTGATGATGGAGTTGTTGGTCTTGAACCAGGAGTTGGAGATTTTGAATAATAATTATTATGACCATTATGACCATTATGATTAACTAATTTTTGTTGAGACATTGTAAGAGAGAAGATTGCATGTGATCTAGAAGATTTCGCGTTCATATCAGTAGCACCAACTTGTCTATTTAATGAACCTCGAGCCAAATATCTATAAAAAAAATATATATATATTTTTATATTTAATATTTATATTTTATATATACATATATTTAGTATTTATATTTTAAAAATATATATATATTGTACTTACGCTATAACTTCATCAACATTATTAACTTGAACTTCTTGTAAACCACTCCAATAAATATTTCCTTTTGAATCTTCACGTATCATAACTTGGGGTCTACTTTCACCTTCACCTTCACCTAATAAATCAATTAAATCCTCATTATAAATTTCTATAAAAGAAACTTTCATAGAAAATTTTCTATTCAAGTATAAAGAAGAAGTATTCATAGTGCTAAATAATGTTGCCATTGCACGAGGAATTATTCCTTTATTATGATATGGTACTGAAGCATTATCAGCTGTACCCATCGTGTGGGTCTTTCCTGAAGAGGTTTGACCGTACGCTAATATTGTTACATTGTATCCTACAATAACATTGAGAAAAAAAAATTTTTTTAAAAAAAAAATTAATATTTAGTATGCAGATCAGCTGCGCCATACAACATAAAACCGTTTTATTTTTACCTTCTAAAAATTTATCAACTAAATTTTCAACAGCTCTTTCATAAACTTGTTGTTGAGTAGTTTCAGGAGGAAATACATGATCAAAATTATAAATTTGTCTTTTATCCCCTTCAACAGCAAGTTGATAAGGAGATGTAGTAGTAATTACTTGACGTTGAAATCTTGAAGGTAATTTTTCTAAATCTTCTTCGGTAATCGGTTTTATTCGGATTGCTGAGTTAAAAAAAGATTTTTTAAAGTTTATTATGTCAGATTATTTTTAAGATTGACATGTGACGGTTTTATTTGTTTGTTTTAATTTTTTTTTTTTTTTTAAATGGGAAATTAAATAAAGATAAGAACAATGAAAAATGATTTAATACTTTACCAACTTGCACCGAAGTTGCTCCTTCCGATGGCATTATTTTAATAAATCTTTTAAATCGTTTATTCTTTTATTTGAAAAAAAAAGGATTTTTTGAAAAAAAGAAAATTTTTTTTTTTTGAAAAGGTTTTTGTTTTCCTTTTTTTTTTTTTTTTTTAAAAAAAAAAAAAATATATTTATGTTTGTTTTTATAATATTTCGGAAAAATGTTGTCCAGCCTGCTGGTAAAATTAGTTATTTTTTTTTTAATATACAAAAAAGGATCTGATAAATTAAATACAGGTAGAAAAAAAAAGTTTTTTTTTACAAAAAAAAAAATTATTATATATATATAAAATTAAATGAATTAATTAAAAATACATCGAAAATAATTCCACAGACTTTTTAAAGGCCAAATGGAAAAAAAAAATCGAGTATGAGAGAGAGAGGAGAGAAAAATAGATTGATGAATTAAAAATATTTTTTTAAAGTAAAAAAAAAAAAAAAAAAAAAAAGAATAAATAAATAAAATACAATTACATAATTATAATCAATTATTGGAAAATACGTTACGCTAAGCATTTTTAGGGAATTATTGAAATTCTTTGTGTACTTTTTTTTTTTTTCCCAAATAAAAAAAAATAAAAAAAAAAGTTCCATTGTAAAAATTTTTAAATCATATTATTGGAAGAAAAAAAATGACGACGTTAATACATAAAAAAAAAAAAGAAAAAAAAAATTAAATAAATTTTTTTTTTCTTTGTAGGTTTTTTTTTAAAATCGGAAAAAAATAAAATCTATTAGAAATAAAGTAACAATCATTGTGGTTACAGGATGCATTGTACACAATCTTTTGCCGTATATAACTAATAAGGAACTAAATAGTTTTAGGAAATTGAAACTTATGATGATCAAGTGACAATCAATACTATTATCATGATTTCGTTTCAGTTTAGGTAATTAGGTATATCTAAATAGGTTCTTATTATATGCATTAGGCACTAAGGCGTTATTTTTTCTAATGTGAGAATAAACCTCGAATTGTTTTTCGTGCAAGGTCATTTGAATTTTATGTCAAGTTCATCTTGAATAACATTGTTTAAGTTGGTTATTAACATTCTAGGGAAAAAAAAAAAAATTTTCATTCATAAGAACTTGAAATCTAGGCAAATGATTAAAAAAAGTATTTTTTGGGGTAAAAGCTAATTAAAGAATATCCGGGGAAATTTATCTAGCATTTATAATTTACAGGTACACCGACCGAGCACTTGCATTTTTCAATCCAAAATATATTGCGGTCTGCGTTTTTAATATACCGTGTATAATTTTTTTTTTTGCAATTAATAATTAAAAAAAAAAAAAGCGGCGCAAACTTAAAATCTTCAAAAAATTCTAAGAAATTAAAACATTAAAAAAAAAATTAGATGCTTTGATTAAGTTTTCTTATTGAAACTAAGGAGTTTAGGTTAACGCCGAACCATTGTGTTGGCGGAAAGGTCATTATTGAAACTTTAAAAAAATCTAGCCAAAGAATTTTGATGTTAATTTAACCTGAAATGATAAATTAACTTTTTAAATATTGTTTATAAATTTGCTTTGAATATCCCCTTATAAATTAAAAATGGTTTGTACCTGAGAAATTTAACTAACTTAATTAGTATGTTTATTGTGAAAATGCATTATATAAAAAAATTGTATCTAACCGTTTTTTCCTATTATGTAATGAACATCCCCGGGCGTAGGTTACACGGTACATTTTTACTTTTGATTTTTTTCAGGAAGTACAGAATGGGGGTGTGTGAAGTCAAGAACATGAAATATTGTTGTTGAAAACGACGCATTGAATATTATTTTACTGTTGCCATTGACCATTGACAGGAAGTTATTTAAATCTTCTATTCATATCAAATATTCCCTGTGAAACTCTATATCAGATATAGATGTTAAACCAAGTTCCATCCAATCAAATTTAGTGTACGGATCACTGATTTTTAATTATAGCATCTCACAAGCATGGGCCCGCCCGCCCGATATTTTATTTTAGAGACACAATATGTGATCGATCAAACCCTGCCAACCTTGAAAATATTTAACCTTATATTTTCGATTAACTAAAATCACCAATTTTTACAAAATCAAATATCTTGACAGAAACTGCATGGTTGATGAGAGGTAATATATACTAAATTACTAATGTTGTAATACTTTAAAGATATTTACGTTTCAAACAAATATCGCACTGCGCCATTTTGTTTACGTTACGTAAACTAATCGAATCTACATCTTTCTTTTTTTTTACAGTCATAATCTCTCGCTTTTTTTTTTCTCCATCTATTTCCTTTTTATCTTCCCGATCAACTTATATATTTCTTTTTTAAATACATACCAGTTATAGAAAATTTACTACAACTTTAACTCTTTACTTGAAAAGATTTTTCTCCTTAATTATAAATATTATTTTCAATCATTTACTGTGGAATACCTTAATTAAAATTACAGAATCATCGCGTTCGGGTATAGAAAATCATATTAATACAAGTATATTTTTTACTTTATAACAAACAGAAAAAGAATAAACATATTTATTATTAAAAATTTCATCAACAATCATCAACTAAATAATCCAAATATTTGAGGAAGATAAAATATATTATTTGAAAAAGGGGTGGATCAATAATTTATTATTTCATAAAAAAAACTTTTTTTTTTTTTAAATTAATTTAAATATTATAATTATCTTATAAAACCAAAATCCATTAATATAAATTCAAATAGATCAAATGTAAAGATTTAATATGTTCTTATATTTAATGAACTACCAGAAAATTTTCGTAATGCAAAACAATACAACATTAAATAATAATAGATTTTAGATTTTCCTAAACTTTAAAGGAATTATTTTTTAATATAGAATTTTTAAAACAATTAGAAGTTGATATATAAGTTGATTATTTTTATGATTAATATGATTAAATATTGGTGGTTAAAATATTCTTAAATGCCAACGCAGATATCATCATTATTCATCAGCACTTTCCGCCGCAATTTCAACGGCGGTAACCTCAGCAGCAACTCTGTGAGGATGATCAATATAGTATGAGACTCTTAGAAAACTTCTGGCAGGAGGAAACAGATAAAAACCCAAGAAAGAAAATTATATATATATAGAGCTAAACGTTTATATTTATCGAAACCTATTAATTCAGCTATTATTATTACTTGAAGAATTTTCTTTATTATTAATAGAAAAACACACATTAACACGTGACTTATATACTACATTTTAATTTATAGAGGAATCTCGTACAAAAAGAAACACAAATGAAGATAATGCGTTGGTAAAAAATTAATAATATATTTAATTAAGCAATATAATATACTATTATTATTATGAAGTATCGAGTGGTACAAGTATGATGTTCTAATAATTGATAAAATCTTGGAAACTGAAACTGATACTTCAAGTCCTAAGATCACAATTGACAATTACCACCCCCCTTAACATCGAATTTAAAATATTAATTGGAGATCACATTTATAATACTTATTTCAAAGCAATCATGAACGAAATTCGTGAAATTATAGCATCTCAAAAGGGAAATGATAAAATAAAAGTTCATGGCTATTTAATTCTCCTTTTTTTTTAATATATTACATGGATAGATTGATGGTGTAAATATTATAGATTATAAGAATTCATAAGAAACGTTGATAAAAGGACGGGTGTACAAAAAAATTTTAGATTGATTCCTGTAAATAAAAAGGTGTATCTAATTAATTCTATTGCTCTTTCTTATATGAGCTAAAGTTTGAAAAATCCCTTTCTGCATCAATTCATAATATAATAATAGCACCCCGATGTTTTTAAAATTAAAATTTTAATATAATTAATTATTCTAAAAGTAAATTTAAAAGATAGTACTACTAAGTAAAGGCAAATTATTTTTAATAATATTATGTTAACAAAAATATAATTTGTATAATTATTAAAAAAGAATATAAGGATGGGAGGATCGAACGTCTATTAGAGTTAACGTTGTGAATTGTTTTCACGGGATGGTGTGGATGATTTCATTAAAGATTTGAAAAAAGTGGTCTCAGTTTCTTACATCAATTTTTCTATTAAATTATTTCTTCGTGTAAATACAGATATAAAAAAAATTGATTTGGTTTATTTTAATAAATTTGCATGGCGTTTAATGATGTATCACGTGACTTCAACGTTATAAATTTTTACAAATGTATTTTTTAAAAAAATGATACAAATTTATTATATAATTTAAAAAAAAAAGGAAAGTAGAAAATATAGATATATTATAATTATAAATAATTACAAGACTACAAATAGTTATAATTATTCTGCTAATTATGATAAAAGAAAGGTTTGTCATTTAAAATCAAAAAAAAAAAAAAAAGAAAAATTTAAATTTATAACCAAAGGGATACTTCATCTGGGATCTCTACTTTATAATATCCATTATCAGGAAACACTACTATTAAACCGAGGTTTTTTGCGATTTCTCGCAAACTTTCTGAAAACATTACACCACAGGCTACACCAAATCGCTTTTTCCTCAATAACAGCTTAAATGTTGGATCATTAGCTTGTTGAATTTTTGAAGGAAATTCTTGTAATTGTTGAACTAAATTATTTATATTCTCCTAAAAAAAAAATTTCATTAATAAAGGCTCGTCTATGAATTATAATAAATTAATACTTACAATGACTACTTCGTGTTTAGCTTCACATAAAAAAACATATTCATCTGAAACTAAAATGCCATCCGATTTCATAATAGTAACTCCATTCTGATCCTTTAGGATTCGATCAGAAAAAATTTCAAATGGTATTTTTACATACTTATTTAAAGTATCCTTTATTGTAATAAGTATCTCTTTCTCCATTATTTTATCTTCAATCTGCATACAGGTAACTTTATTCTTAATAACAAAAGGATGGGCAGCAACAACTCGATATTGTTGATTGGTAATAATATCAAAGAGAGAGGTGATGACATTTGAATCATCATTATCATCCATCAATAATAATCCCTTTGCATCCAGTCGTTTTAGCAGATGCAAAAATTCCTCTTGGTTGTCCAACTTATATTTACAGAATTTTTGACATGGATGACCTTCTTCATCATATTCTTGAATATAAAATATCTGTTTAAAATCAACTTTATTTCTATTTTTATTAGCATTTGCATAGCCTAAAACTTAAACGAGAGAATTAATCAAAGGAAAAGCTCACCTTTTTTCTTTCTTTGGTAAAAGTTGTACAAATAATAGATTCCAAAAATAAATAAATCATTTAATGCGAATGTAATAACAAGTGTCATAAGAGTCATTTTGTAAAGCGTGCCCTTCTTTTTTTTTAAAAAAAAAAAAAAGTTATCGATCAATTAATTAATCAGATATCATTAGGCATGATGAGTAATAGTTTAATACTGCACGTGATACATGTGATTAAATAAATCGTTTTTGTTTGGAAGCTCAAGGTCATTTGAAATTTGGAGCATAAAAAATCGGATTAAGCTTTATATTATATGCGTAATTAATGAAATTATAACTGTATCGTCTTGTACTATGTGGGTTCAAGCCTTCTTTTATGTATTTAATTAGAATGGAAAATAAAAACTTATTTATACAAGAGAAAATTCAATTATAAAAATGTAAGATTTTGAATTGTGATTTAATTATGTTGATATTAATCCATTGACGTGTGGAAAAAAGTTGGCATATTGCAAGCGCAAATGATCTCATGATTATTTTTTACTATCGTTTGGAGTCTGTAGATGTAGTTGCGACTTTTACTTCTGCAGTTAAAATATTGTGAAATTAGTATTAAATTTATTTATATATTTGATTACATTTTTGTAAGAGTTTAGTTACTGGGTTAAATGAATTTTTAATGCAAATTTTATTCTGACAAATATTAGGATGGATTATTTTTTAAAGGAGTTTATTAAATTTTTATATAGTTGAACGCGTCATTTAGAATAGTATGTTCGCTTATTCTAAAGATTTCTTGATCTTATCATATCATGTTACTACAGTTACTGTACATATTGCACAATTGTAGTCTATTTTTAATTTGAATTTAGGATAACTTTTCATCATAATTTCTCAAATCTTTTATCCTTTAGAAAATGAACATAATCTTCACAAATTTGAAAATAAAAAAAAAATTAAAAACAATGAATTATAAATAATTTATAATAATTTATTTGATTTGAATATATATATATATATATTTTTACGCTCATAATTATAATTTTTAAAATAATTATAAAAATAATTTAACTTATATAATTCTTAAAACAAAAACAAAATATTGCTATAGGTTATGGAATAATAAATATAAAAAATAAAAAAAAATCATAAAAAATGATAAATTCTAAAAAAATATCAGGTTAATTTAAAAGTATTGATTGCCTTAATTTACTTTTCATCATTAACGTCTAAATATCAAACAAACAATTAATTTAATTAATTTAATACTGTAAACAAGATAAATCTTTTTCTTACCTAATAGTAATAATACAGTCAAAACATTCAGAAGTACGAGCACTGGCTTCTTTTATGATTAAAAAATAATTTTAATAATTTTAATAAAAAATATAAAAAATAAATAATTTACCTGCTGTATTTCTTGAAGATATAAATTCTTTCTGATTTGAACAATTTACAGGTTCAGGTAAATTTGATAAATTGAGAAGTCGACTTGTATAAATTGCTTGAGTATGTGTTTCATATATTTGTGTTTTTGTTGTTGATTTTGTAATTGGATTAAAATTATATGTTAATTCTTTAAATTCTTTAATTTTATCTCCGGTTGTATCATAATAACTCAATAATTTTTTATAAACTTCTGTAGAAGTTGGACGATTTTCTGGATTTGCATCCCAACATTTTTGAATTAATTCTTTTAGAAAATCTGGTGTGTCATCTCTTATTTCTGGACGATTACCACGACAAATATCCAATGCAAGATAATGATCATGTGGTTCATCATTGAATGGAGGAATTATAGAAATTATTTCATTAATAATAATACCCAATGAATATACGTCAGATTTCTGTGTGTATTCTTTTCCACGTAATATTTCAGGTGCCATATATGGCATTACTCCATAAATCTTTTTAGATGAATTTTCATTTGCTGGTTTGCAAAATCCAAAATCACTAATAAATGAATAATCGGATTTTTGCAAAATATTACCCAAGTGAAGATCTTTATGAATTGAATTAAAATAATGAATATGATGAAGTCCATAAGAGATAATATATATAGTATAATATTTTTGTTCCCAAGTTATTGTATTAAAATTTTGATCAAGGTAAGAACGTAAACTACCATTTTCCATAAATGGATATACTAGTACACAATTTTTTGTATTAGGCTCTTTAGTAACTCCATAACAACCTACTACACCACCAGCGCCATTACAATTTTTGAAAAATTTTATCTATAATTTTAATAAAAATAGTTAAATAGAAAAAGAAAAACAACAGGAATTTAATTAATATTTATTTATTTTACAAACCTCATTTATAAAATCTTCACTTATATTATTTGATGAATTATTGAATACTTTTAAAGCAACTTCAATTGGTCCGCGCCTTTCCCAGCTATTAGATTCTTTTTTCCATCTTTTAAGCCATCCATCCTTCCAAGTAGCTGAATATACTTTAGCAAAGCCTCCTTCGGCTATATATTTAATATCATTAAATCTATCGTATGGAATCCATTCGAGTTTGTTTGATAAACTTGAAAGCTGAATATCTTGTATTAATTTGTCAATATCTTTATTTTCACTAGTCCACTTATCAAAAGCTTTTTGAAAGTGTATTATACTACAAGGTTTACACCAATTGATATTCGTATTTGCTTGAGAACATTCTTTACATTTTCCATACATTATACGATTTTTTTCTTCTTTGTCAGTTTCTTTCTTATGACAATCTTTACAATAATACCACTTATTATCAATTTTTCGATCACAATTTTCACATAAAATAAGTTTATAATCCTTAAATTTCGTTTCTCTTTCATCAGTATCCAAATCACAATCTGATATTTTAAAAACTAAAACATTTTGTTCACATAAATTATTATCGATGGAGTTTACTTCTATCATGATTATTTAAGTCAGTTTGACTTAGGATTCAAAATAATAAAATATAATAAATATTTTTTTAAGGTTCAAATTGGACGTTCAAAGAAAGAAAAAAAAAATATTTTTTTTTTGTTAATTGACACCGACCATATTTATCGTTATTGCATTCAAAACAATTATGTCATATTTTATTCTTGTGTCATAAACATTCAATAAATACAAAATTTTATCCAAAGCTAATTAATAATTTTTTTCATTTAAAAAATGTGGAGATTATTTAATTATAATTTAATATTCAAAGAGGACAATATATATTTGCAATTCTTTATTTGGGAACACAAGATGTCATTTTTAAAATTTATCAATCATCCCGTAAAATTCCACCTTATGTTTAATCTTACGTGTGAATTGTTGTATCTTGATAACATTTTTCTCGTTTTTTTTACAAGTTACATTATACTACCTTTGTGATAAAAATTCGAGGATAAATAGTGGGATGGTTGGTTTAGTTTTAATATATTCAATTCAATTCCACCTAAGTAGTCGAAGTTTAAATAAATTAAGTTGATACTTTTATCACTTTTACATATATAATAAGAATAAGAAAGCTTTATGAAGTTTTCAAACTAATTGATAGAAATTTATTGTAGAGAACCTGATTTTTCCTTATTCAGTAATCATTGTTCTCTAAATCGGCAATACAAACTTAATTTATATTCAGAACACTTGCAAGGTATACTCTTTTTGGTTGTGATCAACCAGAAAACTTTGACTGCGAATTTGATGGTTTATAAATTAGCATTTGATCACAGCACATCTAAAATTTTTTATTTATTGTGTAATCTATGTAATACAGTAACACAATAAATTATGTAAATGAAATCAACTTTATTTATAAACAAAATATTAAATTTATTAATAATCATTCTTAAAAGAAATTATTTTATAAATAAAATATCCTGTGTTCCAAGATTAAATGACATAGGTTACTTTTTTTCAAATGAATTCAATTAGAATGACTAAAGGCCAATCATGAGCATCATTAGAAAACACTGATCCATGAATCTAACGAGAACTCTAATGAAGGCATACATATTTTACTTTTTATTTTTTTTTCATTATAAATATAATAATAAGTTTAAGTTACTTTTTATAACTATTTATTTTACTTTTATTATTTTTTTTTATTTCTTTAAAAACAACGTATTTACAGTTTACAGTATACAGTCAGACCTCTTTACAGTCACACCCTATATAGTCACACCTCTATATAAGAACTCGATTTTGTGAAACGGACTCTAACTTAGTTAATTTACCTCTTTATAGTCACAAATCATTTATAATCACTATCACCACATAATTTGTAACATTTTTATTAGTAATTTGACCTCTCGGTAATCACTAATTTCTGATTGGCCTCAGATTAATGAAACCTGATTGGTTATAAAATTAATCTTATCAATGATTTCTTTGTTCAATCATTTCCAAATTTAATCTATCAACACCTGAACAAATACTACTATCTTCAAATCAACATGAAAAAAAATTCATACAAAATCTCTTTTTTTCCATATATGATATTCCCTTTAGTTATTTCTTTGTTATGCCACCAGATCGACAGCCTAAACAATGCCGTTCAGCTATTAGTGATGACCTTAAGTGTCAAATATGCGAATGGGCAGAAGCAAATAAAAACAAAAAACACCATGAAATTGCTCAACATTTTAACAAAAAAAACCTTAATGTGAAGATTGACCGAAGTACTTGTCTAAAATTTTGAAAGAAAAAGACAAGCTGAAGTTTCAAATAAAACATTTAGGTACGCAGTTTTTTTTAATAACATTTTAAAACTTTATTATATCTTATGATGACCAAAAACCTAGGTACAGAGAGGTTAAATTTCCATTATTAGTTCGTGCTATGAGTTTATGGGTAGAAAATGTAATGGCGGGAGGTGTTACCTTAACTGATTTGTTAATTAAAGAAAAAACTAGGGTTTTTGCTCAGGCATTTAACATACAGGAAGGTGAATTGGTATTTTCTAATGACTGGCTTAAGAAATTTAAAAAATGCAACAATATTTAAAAATATTGTGAACATGGAGAAGCAGGAAGTGCCCATTGGAATCTCTTACAGAAGAATGATTGAAATTGCATAGACTTTTGGGCTGATTTACTCTTGATCAAATTTATAATATTGACGAAACAGGTCTTTTTTACTGAATGCTGCCGAATCAAACACTTTCAACAAAACCTATTCTTGGCCAGAAGAAAAATAAAACTAGAATAACAGTTCTTCTTGGTGCCAATGTGACGGGAACTGATAAACTTATACCATGGGTAATTAGTAATGTGAAACGTCTGAGATCTTTTTCATGAATTAACTTACAATGGCTTCCTATTCATTATCATGCAAATCCTAAAGCATAGATGAATTTGTCAATTTTTGAAGAAATACTTTGGCATTTGGACAACTATTTTAAAGTACAAAATAAAAAAATCCTGCTCTTGGTTGACAATGCGCCATCACACATCGATCCTCAACAAGGTCTGTTACAAATTAATTTTAATTATAAAGACTTTTTGAAATTATTATCAAAATATTATTTTTTTTATTTACATAAGCCAATTCCGGTCCTGACTCTAATGATGGAACCCGTTCACTTACCCGACAGTTATTTCACCGACAGTCATT
>QKYT01000505.1:34467-64869 GCA_003550305.1 Glomus cerebriforme | reverse complement strand
TTTTTAATTTTTAATTCTTAAACTGTATATTTTATCTTATTTTTCATGAGAATAAATAAATAAGTATACAATAAATTAAGTGTTAATATTATAGAATGAAATTTTTTTGGATAAAATAATTTTTTTCTGTCGGGGAAATGATTGTCGGGGAAATGATCATGTCGGGGAAATGACTGTCGGTGAAATGACTGTCGGGGAAATGACCCTGTCGGGGAAATGACTGTCGGTGAAATGACTGTCAGGGAAATGATCCTGTCGGGGAAATGATTGTCGGTGAAATGACTGTCGGTGAAATAATTGTCGGGGAAATGACCCAGACCCCTAATGATAATGATGATGACAGTAATACTGGATCTCAGCGTGAAGGAAATCGATCAAGATCAACATGCGGTAGATTAATTTTAATTGGTGGTTTTTAATTTAAGGTGTTAATATTTTTTCACTAAATTTAAAATATAGGTCACTGTGATAATAATACTAGCGGTAGAGATGTTACTCAACTTAATCTAACTCATGTTGAGGTGGCTTTTCTACTTCCTAATACCACGAGTCATCTTCAGCCACTTGATGCAGGAGTTATCAAGAGTTTTAAAGCCCATTATAAACAAAATTACTGCTGATACATTTTAAAACTTTTGAAGAAGGAAAGGATATAAATAAAGAAAAGGTAAATATCAAAGAACTGTTGATTATCTGGTAGATGCATAGGAGAATGTAAGCAGTGATACGATCTTTAATTGTTAGGTTAAAATTGGAATATTACCCTTTACAAGTGACAATGATATAGCCAATGTGATGCAAACTTAACAAGATATTTTAGATAATAAGGTGGCAGATACTAATCAACTTATCCTCTTTCTACTTTCTTGGCGGATGCTTTGAATGATTTTTGTAACTTAGAAAAAGAAATATCAACTGAAGATGTTTTAAATGAAAATGATATCATTAAGTTTAGTCAAGAGGAAATGAATGAAGAAAATGATAATTCAGACGATTCTGAAGATGAGTCAGTATTGGTTTCTTTAGATGATGCAACAAAGTCTTTACAAACTTGGGTGACTTTCTTTGAACAGCAAGAAATGGATGAATTTAAAAGTGAAGATGTATGCATTTTTAAAAAATATCTTAAAATTCATAAACTTAAAATGCAAACTAAAAAGCAAGTTCAAATAACCAATTTTTTTAGTTAAAGTTTTATTGTCATAATTATGCTGTTCTAAATAATAATAAACAAGAATGAATTTTATAATTACTACTATTATTGTTTTACATTTTATTAAACCATTTATAAATACAAACGTAAAATCCTCTATATAATCACTGCACATTATTTTAATTATAGTGGTGATTGTATAGAGGTTTTATAATTACAGTCACACTTCTATACAATCACCACTTAGAAGTGCAACGGACTTGGTGATTATAAAGAGGTCTGACTGTACTTTATTTTAATTTGCTCTTCTTTTTTCTTTGTCTACTCTCCCTTTGAAACTGGAAGGCCTTTTTGCGGGAATAGAGGGGCTAGGTAATATTTCTACATCATCAGTTAATGACACAGTAGATGATTGTTCAACAGTTGATAAAGCTGAGAGTCCTTCTTCAATTGTTGCAGTAGATGACGTTCTATATAAACCTCCAGAGCTCAAGAGTCCTTCTTCAATTGTTACAGTAGATGACGTTCTATATAAATCTCCAGAGCTCAAATCAACTCTTAGAGCATATTGCTTAATACGATTTTTTATCCATTTTGGTATTTTCCGGGCAATCGCACCATTAATTGTAGTAAATTTCTGCCTTTTGTAACTATCATACAACTGTGCCAGCACAACAAAGTAAAAGGAGATTTCACCTGAAGGCGCTAATTTTCTGTAAATCTTTTTCAAACCAATCAACTTAATTGGATGATTTGTGGATGTGGTCATCTGAAAAAGTGTATCGGAAGCACGAATTGCATCAATTGATGGAAAAATTTTACTTTCCAGTTTATAGTACTTCCTATTTTTGATCATTTCAATTGCAGAAAATGTAAGTATCTCGTCCTGCTTTTCAATATTTTCCCATAAACCTGTTCGGTCATTATCAGGTTCTAAAGAACGAACATCGAACCTTCCTCCATTTTGCAATGTCTGATGAGCCATCTGCTCAAAACAGCTACCCAAGAATTGATTACTTTTACTGCTTTTTAAGCTTTCTTCCAAATCTGTAAGCAATCTGTTCAATATTGTTGTTTTGAGCTTCTGGGTCACCTCCCTACCAACATAATTGGACGCGAATAATATAATTTTCTTTGTATACGGTTTTCTCTCAACCTTTTCATTGTCTTCATCAACATCAGCTTCTTCATCATCTTCAACATCAGCTTCTTCTTCATCCTCAACATCAGCTTCTTTGTCCTCAACATCAGCTTCTTTGTTCTCAACATTAGCTTCTTTGTCATCAACATTAACTTCTTTGTTCTCAACATCAGCTTCTTTGTCATTAACATTAACTTCTTTGTTCTCGGATAGCTCAACTTCACTTACAATGTCCTCATCTGGAAGGTTTGTCCAGATATGAATAAGCTTGTGGCTTATATCCTTTTTACTTTCAGTTCCACCAATATATTTGAATATTTTTTCACTGCATGCATCAATTGCTTCTTGGAGTTGATCTTGAATTTCCTCATTGAGAGCTTCCTCTAAAATGTACCGTGGAATCCCTCCCCACTTTACGTACAACTTCTGAACCTGCTCACCAGTAAGGTAACCGAAAATCTTATTCCTGCATGTATCAATCTCTTTCCAAGACCATACTGGCATGTATCGTATACTTGGATTAAGCTTATCAAATTCTTTATAATGATCTTTCAATGGAGAGCAAATAAGAATTGTTTTAGCATCAACTTTATCTGTTTTTTTACCATCCACAATACGCCAAACACTAGAATCGTTCAAGTATCTTCTAATCTCATCAGCATCAAGTGTCTTGTGAAGATAGAAGGCTTTTTCCTGCTCAAATAAAATAACTTGATCTGAATTATTCATGGTATGGATGTCGTATATAACCGTTAGACCTAATATTGCAAGGCGATAAAGTATGTAATAGCCGAAATAGGTTTTTCCTATTCCAGGATTTCCCGAGATACGTAATCTTTTTACATTAGCATCCAAAACAACATCGATTAGGTCAATATAGCATTTACGAATGAAGATTTTTGAAGGTTCGTCATTTTCTGATCCAAAAAAACGGGTGTCCCCGGATAGCTGTAAGACCTCATTAACAATAACTGTATTATTATTCTTTAAAGCCTTCCAAAAGTTCGTCAGCCTTTCATTCTCAATCTTTTTGCGAATACCAAGAGGTTCTGTACAATAGGATAAATGTGTGAGACACAAATTAATATTCGAAAATGATCGAAAGAAAGGTTATAAAATAGTCAACCCGCGTTCACTCGCGTTGACCAAATTTGTTACGACACACTTACCAGCAATGGGTTGCTCTGCGATAACGCGAATGTGTTTGTTGTGCGGGTTTGACGATAAGAAGCAGGAAAGAAAATCACAAGATTTAATAAGTATTCGGTATTACTGGCGAATATGACAGAGGAAGACAAAAAATTATGCTATACTATCTTATAACACACCTTGTTCGCCTTTGATTTCCTTGACCAGCTCAGCGACCGCGATAGCCGGTCCTGGTTGTAGTCCATAACTTTCAAGTTCTTCTTTTGTTAAACTGAGAAAGGCTTTACCACCAATTTTTTTACTTCTGATTATCTCAATATCCTCGTCGTCAAGATCTAAGTTCAAGTCCTCCCTTTGTAAGAAGGTGATTACGTTATCCTTTTTCCATTCTTTCTTTACGACATCGACCAACGGGAGATTAGCCGTTTCTGACATAGGTTCATTTTCTCTATCCATAGTTTCACAGTTTACAAAATAAGAAAGAAAACTTTTTGTGGAAATTCGATTGTCACGAGCAAATGATTATCGCGCAGATTTATTTTTTTTTTGCGTTCACAGGTTTTTTGAAAAAAGAAATGACTTGTTAAATATAATATATAAGAAATCGGTTGTCGCACAGATTGATCTGACTCACCAGCTGATCAGTTAATATTCATATGTTTGACCTTGGTATATTATAAACTTGAATTGGATCTATTTATGTAAAACTTGCAATTATTTTATTTTAGCAATTCTATTCAATTCGAATATTTTTTTTTCTTTTTTTTTGAAAAAATGATATCCAATAAAAATAATTTTATTTTTATTATTTTGTGATTTTTTAGATAATTCTTAAAACAAAATATTGTTATTGATTATGAAATAATAAATATAATAAATATAAAAATAAAAACATATCATAAAAATATATAAAAATATTGATTGCATTAATTTACTTTTCATCATTAACGTCTAAATATCAAACAAACAATTAATTTAATTGATTTAATACTGAAAACAAGATAAAATCTTTTTCTTACCTAATTTATTATTCAAATCAATAATGATACAGTCAAGACATTCGGAAGTATAAGCACTAACTTTTTTTATGATTAAAAAAGTAATTTTTAATTTTAATAAAATTAAAAAAAACAAAATAGTTAAAATAATTTACCTGCTGTATTTCTTGAAGATATAAATTCTTTCTGATTTGAACAATTTATGGGTTCAGGTAGATTTGGTAATTGAGAAGTCGACTTGTATAAATTGCTTGAGTATGTGTTTCATATAATTGTGTTTTTGTTGTTAATTTTGTAATTGAAGTAAAATTATATGTTAATTCTTTAAGCTCTTCAACTTGTTTTGAATACTGAAATTTATCTACATAAATATAACTTTTAAATTCGTTAAAAACTTCTGTAGAAGTTGGACGATTTTTTGGATTTGCATCCCAGCATTTTTGAATTAATTCTTTTAGAAAGTCTGGTATATCATCTCTTATTTCTGGACGTTTACCTCGACAAATATCCAATGCAAGATAATAATCATGTGGTTTATCATTAAATGGGGGAATTATAGAAATTATTTCATTAATAATAATACCCAATGAATATATATCAGATTTCTGTGTGTATTCTTTTCCACGTAATATTTCAGGTGCCATATATGGCATTACTCCATAAATCTTTTTACTATCTGAGTTTGGTGAATTTTCATCTGCTGGTTTGCAAAATCCAAAATCACTAATATATATATGATTGGATTTTGATTGCAAAACATTACCCAAGTGAAGATCTTTATGAATTGAATTAAAAATATGAATATAATAAAGTCCATAAGAGATAGTATATATAATATAAAATCTTTGTTTCCAAGTTATTGTATTAAAATTTTGATCAAGATAAGAACGTAAACTACCATTTTCTAAAAATTGTAATACTAGTGCATAATTTTGTGTATTGGGATCTTTAGTAATTCCATAACAATTTACTACACCACCAACATAATTACATTTTTTGAAAAAGTTTATCTATAATTTAATAAAAAATAGTTAAATAGAAAAGTATAAAACAACTGATATTTATTTATTTTACAAACCTCATTTATAAAATCTTCACTTATATTATCTGATGAATTATTGAATACTTTTAAAGCAACTTGTACCGATCTATATCTTTCTGATTCTTTTTTCCATTTTTTAATTCCTCCAGTTATCCAAGTAGCTGAATATACTTTTGCAAAACCTCCCTCGGCTATATATTTAATATCATTAAATTTATCATACGGAACCCATTCTAATATGACATCGGCTGAAAGTTGAGTATCTTGAATTAACTTATCAATATCTTTATTTCCACTAGTCCACTTATCAAAATCTTCTTGAAAGTGTTTTATATTACAAGGTTTACACCCAAGGTAATACGTATTTGCTTGAAAACATTCTTCACATTTTCCATACATTATACGATTTTTTTCCACTTCACCAGTTTCTTTCTCATAACAATCTTTACAATAATACCACTTATTATTATAATTTTTTTGATCACATTTTTCACATAAAATAAGTTTGTAGTCCTTAAATTTTGCTTTTCTTTCATCCCAATCTAAATCAATATCTGATATTTTAAAGACTAAAACATTTTGCGCACATAGATTATTATCAATGGAGTTTACTTCCAGCATGATTATTTTTATATTACTATAAAAAAATTTTTTAAATTAGAATATTTTTGTCAGTTTGATTTTAGAATCCAAAATAATAAAATATAATAAATATTTTTTAATGTTCAAATTGGGCGTTCAAAGAAAGAAAAAAATTTTTTTTTTTGTTAATGGACATGGGCCATATTTATCGTCAATTATTTAGATATTTTAATAAAAACAATTATATTCTTGTGTCATAAACATGCGACAAACACAAAATTTTAATAAAAAGCTCGCGGAACATTCGGATTTCGGAGGTAGTCCAAATTGTGGCGATCATGTTATAACGATCATTGAAATTTTATTTTTTAAATTTTGAAAATTTTATTATGATATCATACCATTTCAAATTTTTCAATTTTGTACTTTTGGCCTAGATGGAACACCATAATATGCAACCTTTTGTTTCACAATGATAGATATTTCAAAAAATATACTTTAACGTAAAAAAGCTGCTATATTTATATATAATTGCTCCAGTCCATGACTTATTTACAACTATTTAGAATATGTACTATTGGCTGGATACTATATATTTGTTGTGCCTCAGATGTCAATCTGCGTTAGATGACAACTGACGCGCGTAACCTGTTATACAAAATCGAGTTATATTTAAGCATCCAGTTTTAATATATTTTGGTTATTTAATAAATTTATTTATCACATTAATAAATATGAAAATCTACTTTTTTAAAAATATTTATAAATTACAAGTTTTTTCAAGTAAAACTTGCAATATATAATCTCATATTTATCAAATATGCATAAAATTTTCAGAATATACGTAATTTATTGTGACATACTTTTATAATCTTATCCTATAAACTATTATTTTCGTTTTTTTAAAAAACTTATTATTTGAGAATATGAAAGTTTCTACTTTAGATTAACTATTAATAATATCGTTTGAATTTATTTATACACAAAGTCCCTTATTAATTACAAAGAATATGATGAAAGATTATTAGTAAAATAAAATTTATTAACGAGATGAAAGTTAAACAACATTATTTATTTTTTGGCAATATTAGGAGCAGAAGTAATACCAATCGATTGCTATTTTTTATAAGTTGATACTCAAAGTTATTTCCAAAGCTAATTAATAATTTTTTTTTAAAAAAATGTGGAGATTATGGTAATTATCATTTTAATTTGACGTGTGAATTTTTATATCTTGATATCATAACATATTTAAAATTTGAGGATAAATAGTAGTGATTAGTTTTTCAACTAAAATATAATACGGATATGATCTTGTGATTATCTTAATGTATTTAACTTGTCGGACAAAATCACGCCAGCCATTTTGTCACGTGCGCGTGCATAACCCTGCATAATTCTGTCCAAACTCCAAACTGTGTCCTGTCGGGATATCGTAGTGTAACCTACTCTTTTTGGTTGTGGTCAACCAGAAAACTTTGCCGTGATCAAATCTAAAATTTTTGTTTACATTACATTTATGTAATCTATGTAATACAGTAACACAATTATGTAAATAAAATAAACTTTATTTTATAAACAAAAAAATTAAATTATTAATAATCATTCTTAAAAGAATTTTTTGTAAATAAAATATTCTCGTGTTCCAAGATTAAATGATTCAGATCACTCTTTCTCAAATGAATTCAATTAGAATGACTAAAAGCCGATCATGAGCATCATTGGAAAACATCTATGAACCTAACTAGAACTCTAATGAAACTCATACATATTTTACTTATTATTATATTTATAATGAAAAAAAAAAAAAAAAAAAAAATAATAAGTTACTTTTTCACTTTTTTTTTATATTTATTTATTTAACTTTTACTTTATTAATTTTTTTATTTCTTTAAAAACAACGTATTTACAATTTACAGTGTATTTTATACAAAAGCTTAGTTAATTGACATCAAAAAAGTTTTTTTTCTGCCATCTTTGTAATACATCTTTTTCTTTTTGATCTTTTGAATTTTTTAAATGATGATGAAACGTTGAACAGTTTAATGTTGATAAGGCGAGAAATAAATAATAAATAATCTGAATAAAATCATAAAATGTGTAACGAGAATTAAAAATGATTGGTCACTGCGCCATGATGATCACGCAAATAGATATCAAAATATAGTCTCGGATCACAGCCTTTTATAGAAGAAAAATTCGTAAGAATTTTTGATACTGCTAATTTAAATTAAAGAATGCCCGATCAAACCTACAAATACGAAGATAAGATTAAATGAACATGGTACTGTATATCGATATGTAATGCTTAATATTTTTAAATAAGAACTATAGTTTGAATATTTTATTGTTATCTTATTGTTGTAACGTTTATAGGAGAAAATATTTAAAATTCATATATAAGACATCGAAAATGTTATAATTAAAAAAATATTTTTTATGTTAGTTAGAATAATAAATTTAGTATTTGTTTATTTGATTTTAATAATTTCATTTAATCTAAATAAATATAATAAATATATTTTGGACACCCAGTATTATAATTATTTTAATAATTATAAAAATAATTTTATTTTATTTTATGGATATAAACTTATGTAATTCTTAAAATATAGTATATATATATTATATATGTAATAATAAATATAAAATATCATAAAAAAAAATAATAAATTCTAAAAGATATCAAGTTAATTTAAAAGTATTGTCTGCTTTAATTTACTTTTCGTCATTAATATCTAAATATCGAGAAATAATTAATTTAATTAATTTAATAATACCATCAACAAGTTAAAAGATAAAAATCTTTCTTACCTAATTTACTTAAATCAGTAATGATACAGTCAAAACATTCAGAGGTATAGGCATCGACTTCTTTTATAAATAAAAATAATTTTAATAATTTTTATAAAGTAAAAAAAAAAAGCAAAATAATTGTAAATAATTTACCTGCTGTATTTCTTGAAGATATAAATTCTTTCTGATTTGAACAATTTACAGGTTCAGGTAGATTTGATAAATTGAGAAGTCGACTTGTATAAATTGCTTGAGTATGTGTTTCATATAATTGTGTTTTTGTTGTTGATTTTGTAATGGGTGTAAAATTATATGTTAATTCTTTAAGCTCTTCAATTTGTTTTGTATACTGAACTTCTACTGAATACTGATTATTTACATAAATAAAACTACATATTGTATTTGAAACTTCATCAGAAGTTGGACGATTTTCTGGATTTGCATCCCAACATTTGTGAATTAATTCTTTTAGAAAGTCTGGTGTTTCATCTCTTATTTCTGGACGTTTACCACGACAAATATCCAATGCAAGATAATAATCATGTGGTTCATCATTAAATGGAGGAATTGTAGAAATTATTTCATTAAAAATAATACCCAATGAATATATATCAGATTTCTGTGTGTATTCTTTTCCACGTAATATTTCAGGTGCCATATATGGCATTACTCCATAAATATTTTTACTATCGGGATTTGATGAATTTTCATCTGCTGGTTTGCAAAATCCAAAATCACTAATACATGTATATCTATCCTTGGATTGCAAAACATTACCCAAGTGAAGATCTTTATGAATTGAATTAGTATGGTGAATAACTTTAAGTCCAGTAAGGATAGAACCTATAATTGAAAATTTTTGTTTCCAAGTTATTGTATTAAAATTTTGATCAAGATAAGAACGTAAACTACCATTTTCTAAAAATTGTAATACTAGTGCATAATTCTGTGTATTAGGTTCTTTAGTAACTCCATAACATCTTATTATACCAGCATGAGCACGTTTTCCAAAAAATTTCATCTATAATTTTTAATAAAAAAATAATTGAATAGAAAGTATAAAAATAACTTAATTTCATTGATATTTATTTAATTTACAAACCTCATTTATAAAATCTTCACTCATACTATCTGATGAATTATTGAATACTTTTAAAGCAACTTTAAATGGTTCAGATCTTTTCCAGTTATTAGATTCTTTATTCCATTTTTCAATCCTTCCATCTATCCAAGTAGCTGAATATACTTTAGCAAACCCTCCTTCGGCTATATATTTAATATCATCAAATTTATCATATGGAATCCATTCTAATATGAAACTGCGTGTAAGTTGAATATCTTGTATTAATTTGTCAATATCTTTATTTCCACTAGTCCACTTATCAAAATCTTCTTGAAAGTGTTTTACATTACAAGGTTTACACCCATGGTAATGTGTATTTGCTTGAAAACATTCTTTACATTTTCCCAGTTGCATACGATTTTTTTCTTCTTTTTCAGTTTCTTTCTCATAACAACATTTGCAATAACTAAAAATACGTTCAACTTTTTTATCACATTTTTCACATAAAACAAGTTTATAATCCTTAAATATTGCTTTTCTTTCATGCAAATCCAAATCATAATCCAAAATTAAATCATTCTTCTCACATATTTTATTATCAATGATGATGTTTATTTCTGTCATGATTATTTTTATATTTTTAATCCGAGTCACAACAAATTCTATTATAATTTATTGATAAATTAGATGTTTTAAGTCAATTACAATTAAGGTTCAAATTGAGCGTTCAAAGAGAGAAAAAATTTTTTTTTTGTTAATGGACACGGGCCATATTTATCGTCAATCATTTAAATATTTTAAAAACAATTATGTCATGTGTTATAAACATGCAACGAAACACAAAGTTTTAATGAAAAGCTTGTGGAATGTTTTCAAATTATGATGATCATGTAATAATGACTATAATATGGTCATTGGCTCATTGTTATTACAAAATATTTTTCGTAACGTATCGTATAATTTTTTTTTTTTGATTCTTAAAAAAAAATTAAAAAATTGAATCATACTTTCTATTTTCAAATTTTTCAGATTTTCCATTATGTACTTTTGGCCCAGACGGTACACCTTAATATTCAGCCTTTTGTCTTTCAAAAAATCATATTTATCAATAAGTTATATTCTTTAATGCAAAAAAGCCACAATAATATTCCTAAAACATTTTGATAATAAACTAAAAGAAGCATCAAAATCCATATTTGATTAATCCAAACCTGTTAAATAATTTTACTAATCTTTTAATATTTGTTTCACTCAACAAAAGTACTGAAATTCATGAAATTAAAAGTTTAAAAAAACAAACATGGATGGCTACGAAAATATCTATAAGCAGATTAAACATTTTATATTTATATATAATATGGCTGGATACTAATAAATTAACGATTTGATAATTGGGTTTACAAATTTTTGGTGTTATATATTCAAATAAATAAATATATTTATTTCTCTTTTAGTTTTATTTATCATTAAAAAATATATAAACTTTAAATCATTCAATTTAGGCGGTTGATATTAGTACCCCTGTAATAAAATCATCCACGCAATTGGATGATGTGCAAGCACATGATCAGTTTAATAAATTTTACTGCGCCATTTGTTCGAAACATCTTTCCTCATGAAGATGCTCTGCAGAATTTACAAGAGAGATATCAAGAATAGCCAAAATTTCAACAAGAAGAAGCACAGGTAACATTAACTGAACAATATGATTAATGTTCCATTTATGATCTTGCAAAATCTCAAAGTTATTCCTACAAAAGGACGTCCTTCTGGTACCACTAGTAAACGATCAACTAACTCAACCAGAAGAGATCCTTCTGGATTTGAGTTTGTAGATCAAAGAGCAAGAAATGTACTCTTTGCCATCAGCCTGGGCATAATTCTCGTACTTGTCAACTAAACAGAAATTAAATAATCATTATTTAGTTCGTTTCTGCTTTAATAAACATCAGATGTCCTACAATTACAAATCCTCTTAAATATTCTAAAAAAATAATGTTGCATATCTTGTAAAATAAAAATTGGTACTTGACTTATTAACATAAATGTTCAATGTAAAGGAACAAATTCTATTTGCAAGTTATTTTAACTTCCCATATTTCGAACGAATGGCGTAGTAAAATTTACTTGCACATCATCCAATGGTTTTATTACGGGGGTGCGAATAGTAAAAGTGTAGTAAAACAGATGCAAAAAAGTACTTACTGTTGGTGATGGTGGCATCACTTTCATCATCAATATTAATGGTTTGAATGCCGGCATTCACAGCATCGCCAGCAACATCACCATCATCAGGGTTCAAGGTACGAATATCAGCCGCCTTTTTATATCTTGTCTTATAAACTATTATTATTTCTGTTTTTTAAAAATCTTGTTATTGGAGAATACGAAGTTTTTTTATCAGTTTCTACTTTAAGTTAACTATTAATAATATCGTCTCAATTTATTTATTAGCCTTTCTCTTGCTTTTTTTTTCAACTTGCTCAAAGTCCTTTAATGGCGGTTTATTAAATATCATTTTATGAAATAATCTTTTAGAATTTATGATAATTGATATATTATTTATATTATTAGTAAAATAAAAATTTATTAATAATGTAATTTACTGTATATCAAAAACAACTACAGTACATTATTTTGCTAATTTGACAGAAATAATACGTCCAGGTAAATCGATTACTGATAGCTGCCAATTTTTTTACAAGTTGATATCCAAAGATATTTCCAAAGCTAATTAATAATTTGTCTAAAAAATGTGGGATTACGTTAATTATCCTTTTAATCTTATGTGAGAATTTTGATATCTTAATAATATATTTCTTATATTTTTTAAATATGTAACGAAGGAATTTTGTTACCTATAATTGATTTGGTTGACTATAGTCCGAGAAAAAAAAAACTTTAAAAAATAAATATTGTAAATAATTATTATCATCGTCTACAAATAATTAAGCTATTGATATGTAATTATAAAGTTTTTGTCCAAATCTCATTCATACTATTATTTAATTCTATCCATAAATCAAAAAGTAGTGAAGTTTATATAAAGTTTTTGATACTTTCGTCATTTTTATATATAAGAAAGCTTTTAAACCAACTGGAAAAAAATTTTCTCATATAAGTCACATAAAATTTTTTTTCAAGCCTATTAATACAAAAGATTAAATGAACGTATAATGTTTAGTTTTTGTTAATTTACAACCGATTTTTTGGTTTTATCCTTCTCAAAAAGTTCAACATTCATAAAACAAAAGCCCAAGTTAAACTTGGGTGCCGAAACCTACCTATGCCGAAACATATTTGGGATTCTTTATAGGAAGAAAATATTTAAATTTCATATCATGTGAGACGTCAAAAATGTAAAATGTATATTTTATGTTATAATAAATTAATTTTATTGTAAATATAATATTTTTTAATATTTTTACTCCATAATATTCATAATTTTTGAAATAAAGAATAAATTAAATGAATTACTTAAATTACAAACTAAGAAACTTCTAATTTTAGCGTCAAAAATAATTCTAGATAAAAATATAAATTACATTTTATATAGTTACTATAAATAATAATTACCTCCTCATATACCATATTAAATTTATCGTGAATTAATAATAAAATATAAAAATTTTAACAATTTAAGGAATAATATCTGATTTTTATTTTAATAAAATAAATCATTAGTAAAACACTATAGTGAGTGAAAATTATTTTCAAATCTTTTTAATAATTTACCTTCTGGAATTTCTAATTCATCTTGATCTTCTGAATGAAAGTTTGGATTATTAGTAATTTCGTCATCATCTATATCTAATATATATTAATGTATTAGTAAAATGAATAAAGAATAATTAATAATTAAATACAAAATTTCTTACCATCATTTGAAACATAATTTTTTCGTATGTATGAATATTCAACTACTATATTATATTATATATATTTTTTTAAAATCAAAAATTTAAAATTATATTAGTTTGTAAAGGAAACAAATAATTTGATAATAATTACCTTTATCGTGATTGTTTAATTTTATTTTTTTGGATTTGTTATTATTATTATTATTATTAGGTACAATATCTTCTTCTTCTATTTAAATTTATAAAAAGCAAACTTTAATATAATTTATATAATTTCGTTTAATTACTGATTAAAAAATATATATATAATATTCAATACCATTAGAATAAATTCTTTTTGATTTGCCCTTTACTTCATCTTTGTTTTCTATAAAATTAGTATTTTATTAAATTATATGTATTAAAGAAAAATATTTACTGTTATTAACCTTACCGATTGTTGTAAAATCATTCTGCTCAGTTTGTTGAGATTGTTCAAATACAATATCTTCAATGTCTAAAGTAAATAAAGAAATCAATACTATTTTTAAATGATTTAATTTTAATTGAATATAGATTATTACTTACTATTTGGAATACTTAAGTTATGTTGTAAACTATCATTACTATAATAAGCTATAGTATATATAATAAATTCAATTTAATTTTGAATATTTAAAAATTATTATAACTACAATAAGAATTAATAATTACCTTCTTGTTCTTCTATTAATTAATAAAGAATGTATTATATTAGATAATGAAACGATTAAACATAAATTTAATTAAATTTTTTTTTTTAATATTTTTACCTTCAGTAGCGTTCCTTTGTTCAGGTAAATCTTTAAAAATATGAATTTTACTAAAATTTCTAATTAATGAATTAACAGAACTACTAGAATTTGTACAATTATTTATTATTTGACTATTTATCTGTTGTTCATTATTTTTATTTTGATGATATAATTTTTTCATTTCTAAAACTTCATTATAAAGATAATTAATATCAGGTCTTTTTGTTGGATCAGCATCCCAACATTGTTTCATTAATTTTTCATATTCTAAAGGAGTTCCCATCACTACTTTTGGTCTCATTCCATTTAATATTTTTATTACAAAATCATAATTATGTTCATAATAAGAAAAAGGTGGATGACCGGATGAAATTTCCCACATTAATATTGCAAAACTATAAATATCAGATGCAAAAGTAGTTTCACTTCCAGCAATAACTTCTGGTGCTATATAAGGAAGATTTCCATATATACTATTTAATGGTTTATTAACCGGTCCACAAAATCCAAGATCACTAATGTAGAAACTTTGAACAAGCTTTAAATATAATATATTTCCAGAATGCAAATCTCTATGAATTGCCTTTTCTTTATGAATTCTAGAAAGTGCTTCAGTTATATTAAGTATAATAATAATTCTATCTTTCCATGTCATTTTATGATGATTTTTTCGTAAATATTCTCTTAAATCCATATCCATTTTACGCAATACAAGCATATAAATTCCATTTGATGGATCTTTTGTTAAACCATAACATTTTACTATGAGTGACCATTTGTTACTTATTGTTAAATGAGATTTACCCTATAAAAAAAAATTAAATGTAGTAATAAAATTAAAAATCCGTTATAAAACTAAATCAATATAAATCTTCAATTATATACCTCGTCAAACCAACTTCTATTAGCACTTTCAACATTTTCTAATCTTTTAAGTATTACTTCACATTTTCCAAGTCTTCTTAATCGTTGTTTTCGATTATCCCATTTATGATAAGGTCCATCAACCCAATCCGCTGTATAAATTTCAGAGCATCCACCTTTAGTTAAATAACTAATATTTTGTAAATTATTGTATGGAATCCATTCTACTATCTTTTGTGGAGCAATTGTTTCCATTTGACAATTTTGTATTAAATTATCAATATCATCATTTTTAGATGACCAATTTAAAAAATGTTCTTTTAAATAATTTCGAATACAATATTCACAATATAATGTAGCTAAACATTCTTCTTGACAATTTTCACAAATTCTTTTCGTTCCTTCATTAAAAAGAATTTTATCATTGTCAAACCTTTCATTTAATAATTTTATTGCATATGATTTTTCATCATCTTTAAGAGATACATCAGCAAGAATAGTTTGTTTTTATAAATTCTTGTTGTTTTTCTAAATTATTTAAATTCTGATTAAAGTATGTAAATGCAAATGTTTTATCTATTGCAGCACAAACTAATGGAATATTAACCATAATAAAAATTTTAAAAAGTTCGAAAATTGTTGTAAGACGGTTTTTTTTTTTAAAAAAAAAAAAGTAAAGTGGGGGTTAAGTCGCACAGTATAAATTACCTGTGTCGATCACTTCATTAAATTGTTTTCCATATATATTTTTAATATCTCATATAGTTAATAGTAATATGTTTAGTGATATGTTGTTAAATAATTTATTTGTATTAAGGAAAATTAAAAATAATTCCAAAATGTCTTACGAAATCATATATTGTTATCCCGATATAAATTCTATTACCAATTTATTTTTAGCAAAAACAAATTGATCGGTCGGATAATTTAATGAGTTATTCTTAGGGTATTTAATTGGCCCAAAAAGTTGTGATCGATTAATTGGCTAATTATGCATCAGCATGAACCTCAAATTTTTATAGAAACTTTAAAAAAAGTTTTTTTTTTGTTTTTTATTGTTTTTTAAAATTAAAGATTTTTATTTTTATTTTTATGAAAGCGCAGATTCGCTACAATTCTAAAAGTAACAAAATCAGAAGACTACATAGAGTAACTAATTCTAAAATTACAGGTGAAGAGTAACTGAGCCCCCCTAATGGTGAACTGTCTACGCCTAACGAATTAAATTAGGTAAAACCAATCCGTCCTTTAACTAACACTAAAAATAAAAAATTGTTCGGAGATAATAATGGATGAAAAATTGAAGATGTAGAAAATGAATTAATAAAAGAAAAAAAATCTATGTCTGCGTCATATTGCAATGTGATCGATCGATGGTGAGACCAAGATCCAGAATGTAAAAAGTTCGATGAGGCCCATATTAGCCACAGTGACGACGAGAAATTAGAAACCCGAGGAGCAGAGGTAGATGCCTGATTTGATGAGGTCGGATTACGACGGGGTCGGCGCTGATTGTGTGAAGGTATTTTTGAGCGTTTCATTCTTGTGGAGATGTTGAGCGATTTTTCCCAATCCGTTCGGGCGTCACAATGAGCAAGCCATGTGATTTTACGGAGGTCCATAAGAAAAAAGTGTATAAAATCAATTAGATGATGACGATGATTTTTCTTTGGAAAAATTTTTGAAAAGAGGTCATTAAGACTTTTGGGGATGAATTGATGTGAGATAAGGATGAGATCCAAATTATTTGATATATCGATGGTATCAGAAACATTGAACAATGGTAAAGAAGAAATCCAATATTGGATGTTTGATAAAGAAATTGAATTGGGGTGGGTTGTTTGTCAGAGAAATAAGGCGAGAGAATGTTTGTGTGATAACATAAGTTCTCGGACATGGATACTATAATGTGGGCAAATAATTATATGGTCATTCGAATCGAAGGAGACTTTGCATGATGGACATAAAATAGGGGTATGTGGGTAACAATGAGGTAAATTTTGTTGTAAACGGTCACAAGTGGGAAGTAAAAAATTTAAAGATTTAATTTTATAACCAATGTAAGAACTGAGATCAGCCGATGTGACTGATGCGAAAGGGTTGTAATTGAGCCATTCTTTAGTAAGAGAAAAATCTATAGGAATATTTTTGCAATGGGATAAAAGAGGTGAAATATGTGAAGAATTAATGTACTTGTTAAACTGTTGACATGCCAGGGTGTTTCGCGCCCATTTACGGGCGGTTTTTAAAATTAAAGATAATAAAATAATAAAATTATTATTTAAGAATATAATCACGTGATCAAGTTACTTACGTCACTGCATGACCGAAATGTGTGACAGGTTACGCCGGATATATTGTACTTTAAAATATTTTTTTAGAAATGATCGACAAAATGTTCGGTACATGAGCCGCAAGAATTTTAAATTATTTTCTCAAAAAAAAGACTTTAATAAACTATTTTTACCTTCTGAAATATCGTCACGTGAACAAGGGTAACAACCTTAATTTCCCCAGCGTAACCAACAAAAAATCACGGGCACGTGATCATAAAATAATTGTCACCTGTGTGACGCATGGACGGGATTCAAAATTACTATTTATCTGAGGGACAGAATTTTTTCGCGTGGTAAAAATTATTTGTCACGCACTATTTATCACAGGTGCGCCACATGCTTTCACGTGCTCGTGCATATTTAATTAGTAAATATCACGTGCCGTGCTTTTTTTGGTGGTTACGCAACGGGAGTTTAACAACCTTAGTATTTCTCAGAACAGCTCTCAGGAATGGAGTTTTGATTTATTTATAATTCTGTTAATTATAGAACAGATGATTTAACATGTGATTGTTTCAAACAAAATTTGAAATTTAAAATATGAACCAAAACTGTTTTTATCAAAATCAATTTGAGTTTACAATTCATGTAATCATACCCATTAAATTAATTTGGTTTTTTAAAAAAAAATGACAAGAATGAATAAGAATCAAAAAATTTTTATTATTATGTGATTGAACGTCAGCGCGGTAAGTTTATCGGATAAAAGCATAATTAATTGGATCACATTTGACGTTACGAGCTTTACATAAAATATGGAATTAACTGAAATATTTGAAAGATTTTTTCATAGGGAAACAGATTTCCCAACTTTAATACTATGTTGAAAGGGTAATATTCAAATAATATTCAGAATTAAATAAATTACAAATCTTTAGATAATAATGTTTCATTTTTCTGAAATGAATGCAATAGGTTATGTATGCATAAGACGTAAATATCATCTAGATGCTTTTTATAAACTATTGCAAGGTTTACAAACTTTAAGGTCTTGCATTTTAAATTTGAAAGAATGAAAACTTTTGATTAATTTAAATTTTTTTATTCTTTTATTCAAATTTTGAGTCTAATAGCATGATAACTCATGGTTTAATTAATTAATAAATTGACATTTTTAAATGTCAAATTCGATTAATAATTATAATGTAATTATAATGATTGAAATTAATATAATTATATTAAAGTTGTTTAATTATATATTATTTTTTTTTGTCAAATTAAATTATAAGGAGCAAATTAGCTATAATGATAAGTAATTATAAATCAATAAGTATTAACTTACTTACTGAATTATCCTATTCTTTGTAAATTCTAAAGATGCCATCAAACGATTTGAAGTAAGTTGAAAGAAGAGAAAGGCACTGTAAAAATTTTTATGTATAATAAATTCAAACGAAATAAACGAAATGATTAATAGTTAATAAAAAGTAAAAATAATAAAAAAAAATTTCATATTCTCTAATAACAAGATTTTTTAAAAACCAAAAGAATAGTTTAATTTAATATTCATGAAAATATAAAATTTTCGACGGTTGTTTTTTTTTAAAAATTTAAGATCATGAATTTCAGTATTTTTGCGCGGATTTTTTGCATTAAAGAATATAACTTATTGATAAATATGAATTTTTGAAACATCGATCTTTGCGAAACAAGAGGCTGTATATGTTATGGTGTTTCATCTGGGCCAAAAATACAAAATGTTTAATCCGAAACTTTGAAAATAGAAATATTTTTTTTTTTGATTCGTATTATTGTTTACATGATCATCATAATTTGAACCAAATTAAAAAACATTCCACAAGCTTTTCATTAAAATTGTGTTTCGTCCATGTTTATGACACAAGAATAAAATATGACATAATTGTTTTTATTAAAATATCTAAATAATTGACGATAAATATGGTCTGTGTCAATTAACAACAAAAAAATTTTTTTTTTCTTTCTTTGAACGCCCAATCTGAACCTTAATTTTATTATATTTTATGATTTTAAAATCAAACTCGTCTAAATTATCGATAAATTATAATAAAATTTGTTGTAACTAGGATTAAAAATACAAAAATAATCATGACAGAAATAAACACCATTGATAAAAATTTATGTGAGCAGAATTTTTTAATTTTTAAAATATCAGATTATGATTTGGATTGGGATGAAAGAAAAGCAAAATTTCAGGATTATGATCTTCTTTTATGTGAAAAATGTGATCAAAAATTTAAATATGGTTATAGTTTTTGTAATGATTGTTATGAGAAAGAAACTGATGAAGAAGAAAAAAATCGTATGAGATATGGAAAATGTAAAGAATGTTTTCAAGCAAATACATATTACCGTGGGTGCAAACCTTGTGATATAATACGCTATCAAGAAGATTTTGATAAGTGGACTAGTGGAAATAAAGATATTGACAAATTAATACAAGATATTCAACTTTCACGCGATTTCATATTAGAATGGATTCCATATGATAAATTTAATGATATTAAATATATAGCCGAAGGTGGCTTTTCTAAAGTACATTCAGCTACTTGGATAGATGGAAGGATTAAAAAATGGAATAAAGAATCTAATAGGTGGGAAAGATCTGAACCACTTAAGGTTGCTTTAAAAGTATTCAATAATTCATCAGATAATATAAGTGAAGATTTTATAAATGAGGTTTGTAAAATAAATGAAATTAAGATATTTTTATACTTCCTATTCAATTATTTTTTTTTTATTAAAAATTATAGATGAAATTTTTCGGAAAACGTATTCATGCTGGTATAATAAGATGTTATGGAGTTACTAAAGAGCCCAATACACAAAATTATGCACTAGTATTACGATTTTTTGAAAATGGTAGTTTACGTTCTTATCTTGATCAAAATTTTAATACAATAACTTGGAAACAAAAATTAGATATTATAGAATATATCATTATTGGACTTAAAATTATTCATATTACTAATTCAATTCATAAAGATCTTCATCTGGGTAATATTTTGCAATCCAAGGATAGAAATAAAACATGTATTAGTGATTTTGGATTTTGCAAACCAGCAGATGAAAATTCATCAAATTCTGATAATAATAAAAAGATTTATGGAGTAATGCCATATATGGCACCTGAAATATTACGTGGAAAAGAATACACACAGAAATCTGATATATATTCATTGGGTATTATCATTAATGAAATAATTTCTACAATTCCTCCATTTAATGATGAACCACATGATTATTATCTTGCATTGGATATTTGTCGTGGTAAACGCCCAGAAATAAGAAATGAAACACCAGACTTACTAAAAGAATTAATCCACAAATGTTGGGATGCAATTCCAGAAAATCGTCCAACTGCTAAAGAAGTTCATTATAAAATAGGTAGTTATATTTATGTAGATAAATTTCAGTATTCAAAACAAGTTGAAGAGCTTAAAGAATTAACTTATAATTTTACTCCAATTACAAAATCAACAACAAAAACACGAATATATGAAACACATACGCAAGCAATTTATACAAGTCGACTTCTCAATTTATCAAATCTACCTGAACCTGTAAATTGTTCAAATCAGAAAGAATTTATATCTTCAAGAAATACAGAAAGTAAATTATTTACAATTATTTTGCATTTTTTTTTATTTTATGAAACTTATTAAAATTATTTTTAATCATAAAAGAAGTCAATGCCTATACCTCTGAATGTTTTGACTGTATCATTACTGATTTAAGTAAATTAGGTAAGAAAGATTTTAACTTGTTTACGATATTATTAAAATTAATTAAATTAATTATTTATTGATATTTAGATACTAATGATGAAAAGTAAATTAAAGCAGACAATACTTTTAAATTAACCTGATATCTTTTAGAATTTATTATTATTTTTTTTATGATATTTTTTATTTATATTTATTATTTCATATATTTTAAGAATTTCATAAATTTATATCCATAAAATAAAATAAAAATTATTTTTATAATTATTTTAATAATTATAATACTGGGTATCCTCTTCAAAATATATATATTTATTTATTATATTTATTTAAATTAAATGAAATTATTAAAATCAAATAAACAAATACTAAATTAATTCAATCAAGTTTCCTAATTTATAATAATTTCGTTAAAAAATATTTTAAATAGTAGAAATGTTACAATAAATTAATTAACATAAAATATATTTTTTTAATTATAACATTTTGACGTCTCATATGATATGAATTTTAAATATAAAGAACCAAACATTACAACAATAAGATTCGTTTAGTTAACAAAACATTCAAACAATAGTTTTTATTTAAAAATATTAAGCATTACATATCGATATACAGTACTATGTTCATTTAATCTTCGTATTTGTAGGTTTGAAACAAAAATTTATGTGATTTTTTGTGATTTTGTAATTTATATGAGAAACTAGCCAGTATTTTTCCTTTCAGTATCCACGGTGGGATTTAATGATCGGGAATTCTTTAATTTTAAATTAGCAGTATCAAAGAAAATTCTTACGAATTTTTCTTCTATAAAAGGAAAGTATCATTTGCGTGATCATCATGGCGCAGTGACTAATTCTCGTTACACATTTTATGATTTTATTATCTATTATTAGATTATTTATTATTTATTTCTCGTCTTATCAACATTAAACTGTTCAACGTTTCATCATCATTTAAAAAATTCAAAAGATCAAAAAAAAAGTATTACAAAGATGGTTGAAAAAAAACTTTTTTGATGTCAATTAACTAAGCTTTTGTACACGGTAAAGTTTGTACTGATTTGATTAATGTGCAATTTTATTTCTTAATTAATTTTACCTATTATGAAAAGAAGGTTTTAAAAATACACTGTAAATTTAAATACGTTGTTTTTAAAGAAATAAAAAAAAATTAATAAAGTAAAAGTAAAATAAATAGTTATAAAAAAAAGTGAAAAAGTAACTTATTATTTATATTTATAATGAAAAAAAAAATCTCGTTAGTTCATGGATGCAATGATGCTCATGATTGGCTTTTAGTCATTCTAATTGAATTCATTCTGTATCATTTAATCTTGGAACACGAGAATATTTTATTTACATTTTAAGAATGATTATTAATAAATTTAATTTTAAAGTTATTTCATTTACATAATTTATTGTGTTACTGTATTATATAGGTTACATAAATGTAGTGTAAACTAGGCAATGGAAACCATTGTAAGTCGGAGTTTTAAGGAAAAAAATTATTTGTGCGACATTAATTGTTATCAGTTATCAGTATATCTTGTCCAACGTAACATCAATCAAAATAACGATTTTTATTCGTCAATTTACGCGTACGGACAACCGGAAATTTCCACGTGATCTTTGTGATACCCTTTCGTAAACATATATAGTCCTTCGCTTCGCAACAATAAATAAAAAATTTTAGATGTGCTGCGATCAAATTCTAATTTAATTCGCAGGCAAAGTTTTCCGGTTGATCATACCTTGCAAGTGTTTTGATAATCATTCACGGGAACTTTATGGGATAAATCGAAAAAATATATAATTAAGGTTGTATTACAAATTTAGTAGTACAACGATTACTGAATAAGGAAAAATTAGGTTCTCTACAATAAATTTCTTTTCAATTTAATAGTTTGACTACTTTTTGATTTATAGATAAAATTAAATATATTAAATAATATGAATGAGATTTAGATAATCAAACAACAAAATTAATCATAGGTAACAAAATTCCTTCGATCAAATTATATTTTAGTTGAAAAACTAAATCAACCATGCCACTATTTGTCCTCGAATTTTTATCATGAATCAAATCTTTGTAACGTAAAAAAAAAAAAAGATGAGAAATACAATATGTTATCAAGATACAAAAATTCACACGTAAGATTAAAATTATAATTAACATAAAATCCACATTTTTTTAAAAAAATCATTAATTAACTTTGAGTATCAACTTGTAAAAAATTGGCAGCTATCAGCAATCGATTGGTATTACCTCTGCTCCTAATATTGTCACAAAATAAATAATGTAATTAACTTTCATCTCGTTAATAAATTTTATTTTACTAATAATATATCATCATATTCTTTGTAATTAACAAGGAACTTTGTGTATAAATAATTCAAACGATATTAATCTAAAGTAGAAACTGATAAAAAACTTCATATTCTCCAATAATAAGTTTTTTAAAAAACGAAAATAATAGCATTTCATATATATTTCATAGTCTAAAAAAGCACCATTTAAATTATGTATACATATTTAATGATAAATATAAATAAATAATATATAACACCAAAAATTTGTAAACCAAATTATCAAATCTTAATTTATTACTAAATAATTGTAAATAAGTCACGGACTGGAGCAATTATACATAAATATAAAATGGTTTAATCTATTTAATATTCAAATATAAATATTTTTCACGTTTGTTTTTTAAACTTTTAATAACATGAATTTCAGTACTTTTGTTGAATGAAATAGGTATTGAAAGACTAGTAAAATATTCAACAGGTTTGGATTAATCAAATATAGATTTTGATTTTCTTTTAATTTATTATCAAAATGTTTTAGGATAATATTGCGGATTTTTTGCACTAAAGAATATAACTTATTGATAAATATGATTTCTTGATTTCTTGAAACATCATTGTTTAAAAGGCTGCATATTAAAATGTTCCATCTGGGCCAAAAGTTCAAAATGGAAAATCCGAAAAATTTGAAAATAGCAAGTATGATTTAGGTTTTAAATTTTATTTTATTTATTTATTTATTTTTTGATTTGTATTATTTTACACGACATCATATGAATGTTAACATTCAAAATTTAAAAAAGAATCAAAAAAATTATTAAAAATCTTTTTTTTGTAACAGCAATGACCATATTACAATCAGTATTACATGATCGTAATTTGAACTAAAATTAAAAAAACATTCCACAACTTTTCCATTAGAATTTTGTGTTTCGTTGCATGTTTATAACACAAGAATAAAATATGACATAATTGTTTTGAGTGCAGTAAAAACATTGACAATAAATATGGTCTGTGTCAATTAACAACAAAGAAAAATTTTTTTTTTTTATTTTCTTTGAACGCCAATTTGAACCTTAATCACAAAAAATTTTTATTATTTTGTATTTTAAAATCAAACTGACTTAAAAACGTCAATTTGTTGTAACTCAGATTAAAAATACAAAATTAATCATGTCAGAAGTAAACTCCATTGAAAATAATTTATGTGAGCAGAATGTTTCAGTTTTTAAAATGTCGGATTATGATTTGGATAATTACGAAAGAATAATGAAATTTCAGGATTATGATCTTGTTTTATGTGAAAATTGTGATCAAAAAATACTTATTAAACCTAATTGTTATTGTTATTGTAAAAGTTGTTATGAGAAAGAAACTGATGAAGAAGAAAAAAAACATAGATTGCATGGAAAATGTAAAGAATGTTTTCGATCAAATACAAATATCATTGGATGTGAACCTTGCAATATAAAACACTTTCAAGAAGATTTTGATAAGTGGACTAGTGGGAACAAAGATATTGATGAATTAATACAACATAATCAACTTTCTTACGGGTTAAGGATATTAGAATGGATTCCTTATGATAAATTTAATGATATTAAATACATAGCCGAAGGAGGGTTTGCTAAAGTATATTCAGCTACTTGGATAGACGGAGGAATTAAAAAATGGAAAAAAGAATCTAATAGCTGGGAAAGATATGGACAAGGACGAGTTGCTTTAAAAGTATTCAATAATTCATCATTTAATATAAGTGAAGATTTTATAAATGAGGTTTGTAAAATAAATAAATATCAATGAAATTTAAGTCATTTTTATACTTTTTTATTCAATTATTTTTTATTAAATTACAGATAAAATTTTTCAAAAAATGTAATGGTTATGCTGGTATAATAAACTGTTATGGAGTTACTAAAGAGCCCAATACACAGAATTATGCACTAGTATTACGATTTTTCAAAAATGGTAGTTTACGTTCTTATCTTGATCAAAATTTTAATACAATAACCTGGAAACAAAAATTGGGAATTATGCGTGGTATCCTTTGTGGACTTTTTTTTGTTATTCATGGAGATGGTAATTCAATTCATAAAGATCTTCACTTGGGTAATGTTTTGCAATCCAAGGATAGATATTCATTTATTAGTGATTTTGGATCTTGTAAACCAGCAGATGAAACAGATACTAAAAAGATCTATGGAGTAATGCCATATATGGCACCTGAAATATTACGTGGAAAAGAATACACACAGAAATCTGACGTATATTCATTGGGTATTATTATTAATGAAATAATTTCTATAATTCCTCCATTTAACGATGAACCACATGATTATTATCTTGCATTGGATATTTGTCGTGGTAACCGTCCAAAAATAAGAGATGAAACACCAGATTTTCTAAAAGAATTAATTCAAAAATGTTGGGATGCAAATCCAGAAAATCGTCCAACTTCTAAAGAAGTTTTTGATAATTTTGTAAGTCATGTTTATGTAGATAATCAGTCTTCAGAAGAAATTCAGTATTCAAAATATTCAAAACAAGTTGAAGAGCTTAAAGAATTAACATATAACTTTACTCCAATTACAAAATCAACAACAAAAACACAATTATATGAAACACATACTCAAGCAATTTATACAAGTCGTCTTCTCAATTTTTCAAATTTACCTGAACCTGTAAATTGTTCAAATCAGAAAGAATTTATATCTTCAAGAAATACAGCAGGTAAATTATTTTAACTGATTTTTTTTTATTTATTAAAATTATTAAAATTATTTTTTTAATCATGAAGCCAATGCTTATACTTCCGAATGTCTTGGCTGTATTATTACTGATTTAAACAAATTAGGTAAGAAAAAGATTTTATCTCATTTACAATATTATTTAATTAATTAAATTAATTACTTGTTGATATTTAGACATTAATTATGAAAAGTAAATTAAAGAAGACAATACTTTTAAATTAACCTGATATTTTTTAAATTTTAATTTTTTTATGATATTTTTTTATGGAATTTTGGGCAAAGTTTCATCTCATTTTTAATTCTGCCCGAAATTCCACCCTGATGCTGGTCACCTGCGGTGATATTTAGCAATTTTCTTTTTTATTTAATATTTATTATTTAACAATATTATATTTTAAGAATTACGTAAGTTGTCCATAAAATAAATAAAATTATTTTTATAATTTTTAAAAAATTATAATACTGGGTGTCATCTTCAAAAAAAAAAAAAGAATATTCAAATTAAATAAAATTATTAAAATCAAATAAATAAATACTAAATAAATTCAATCAAGATTTCTATGCTAAATCTAATTGCATATGGTATATGGTAAATTTAAGTAATTTAAGTAAGTGCAATAATTTCTTTTAACCGTTATTAAAAATAAAATTTTGAAGAGTAGAATATTATATTTACATTGTAAGATTTATTTCGGTAAGGACTAAAATGGAATGGTTGAATTTGGAGACAATTTTCATAAACAAACACCATCCTAAATTTTTGTGTGAAAAAAATTCATACAGTACATTAGTGACAATTAGGGATGGCAAAAAACATTAAACATTTAAGCACCTTTACTACGTAATACATATTTGCAACAAAAATCTAAGCATTTTATTATATAATATATATTAATTTTTAATTTTTTTTGTCATTTTCAGACAGTCTTTTCTAATATTTTCCAATTTTTAGACACTTTATTATATTTTCAATAAAATTACTCAATCTTCGTCATTTCAATAAAATTTATTTAGTTTTCATCATACGAGACATAATTTTAAAAAGGTTGTTTTGCAAAGAGATCACTTATACAGTAAAATATGAAAGGTTGCTTAAAAATACAAAAAAGGTTGTTAATTGATTAAAATATAATTACGCAATTTTATTATAATAATCATACCGATCAATGTTTTAAAACAAAAAAAAAACGTTTTAAACCAATAAAAAACTGACTTAAATTGTTTTAAAACATCTTGTTTTAAAACACGTGCCTTCCCTAGTGACAATAGTACGCACTTTTGATTTACTTCTCATGGGCTTGTGCATTATAATATAAACTTTACCATGATTGTTATTAAAGCGTCGTGAATATAAATGTTTAGAGAATAAGCAGTATGATATAAAAGAAAATAATAAAGCGGATTCTATTTTTTGAAATCAGCAACTGAGGTGGAATACAGAAAAAACAAATTTAAATACTCAAATCTATTCTCTGAATAGTCAGCTATCTCAGGCTAGAAGTGAAGCTCTCGAGTAAAAACCAGTTTATAATTCTTTTATCATTTTTAAATCCATAATGTATCCAAAATTAATATGTTAAAGTTTTATGGAAGGGTATAAATTAGATAGGTAATTATTAAAAAAAAAAGCATATTTTTTTTTAATTTGTTTATGATAATTAACAATTTAATAATAAAACTTTTTGAATAATTAAAATTTCTTAAAAAAAAACTCTACTATGGACGGATCAAAATTCTAAAAATAACATCTACGTAAGTTGTCTTCAATTATTAACTTAATGATCGTGTAGTTATTACCATCATTTATCATACTTTCAATAAGACAATTATTAATACCATAAAAGTTTGAATAAAATGGTATTATAAGTATACATTTAACGAAATGACAATAAAAATTCTTACAGAATATATTGTATATAAAAATACAAAATTATTCAAGAGAAAAATGGAGAGCATAGCAATAAAATTTCATCATATTGTTTTATTATTAATTAATGGATAAAATGACCACACTATAAGTGGATATCATTTTGGTAACTCAAATGATGTCCTAGAAAAAATTTAGAGACCGCAGGACTTACAAGATATAAAGAACGCTAATGCTACCGAAATTAATGGATTACTCACAGCTTATAACCAGCCAAGAACTGGAAATTTAGATACTCGCAAGAAACGTCTAGCGGAGGGCGGGAAGAATAAGGCGCTAGGTCAAATATCCTTATTCAGGATGTTATTTGATACAATAGCTTGATATATCCAGATATATTAGAAAACTTAAAGTGAACACATGTACATCAAGGAAATACTTTGTAAATTGCTAAATTATTTTTAATAAAACGACATTTGCTAAATATATCTCAATTTTATGTTAATCAACGTGAAATTTCATTTTCCACATGCCACATGCCACACTCCGATGTGCGAAACTTTAATGATTAGGGTCATTGGAATGAGAATTCCCAGTGATAAGAATAATCCCAGGTCTCCAACTTACTGATCACGAATTAAGTGGTGATCCGTCCAAGAAGTAGAGAGAGTTTATAAGATTTTTCGGGGAAAGGACAATTATAAATTTTAATCCTCTAGCCTTTCACAGAGCTGATTGGAAGTAATCATCCTTTTTTCCAGATTCCAAAGTATAATTTCATAATACTTATTAGTACTCTAAGAGTTTCTGCATAGATGGCGGAAAAATCTCTCAGATTCTAGAATATCATAACTTATCTCTACTTTATTTGCGAATCACCACTTAAGGTTTCGCTCCTAAATTACCCTGTATTAATGTGCATGTGAAAGGGCTGAGCGTTAATATATGTTTTTTATGTCGCACAGGCATTGCATCATTACACGTGGCTTTTAACTACTTTATTATTTATGAAATAATAAAAACGTTGCCGAAGCAACAGATACAAAACAACATTGTGAATATGGATTTTTTATGACAAAATGAATAGCCATTTATTGTACATGATTGGTTAATTGATTTTATATAATAAAACAGTTTAAAGTCACATGATATAAAATTTATTGAATCACATGATACGTGTCCACATGATACATGTCCACACACTACGTGTACAAATAGAAATCGCCAAAATTAAAATTACAAAATTTAATAATTTTAAATTCATTTAAATTTTACCTTGGGGGTTTAGTTAAATCAATTTTTATAAGATTCTATAAAATAAAAAATAATATTACTTTATTTAACAAACTATATATTGTATTAAATAGTTTTAATTACCTGAATATTCTTCTTCATTAACTGCATTTTTTGGTTCAGGTAAATTTTTAAAATTCAATAGTCTACTTGTATAAATAGCTTGAGTATGCGTAGTATATTTAAGTTCAGTATTAACTGATTTAGTAAAAGATGATTGTTTTTCATTAAATTCGTCTGCTTCTTTAATTTGTTTATAAATTTCATCACTCATTATATATTGATCACTTCATTGATAGAATTTTTCATATAAATATTCTGCAGTTAGTCTTTTTAATAGATCTGCATCTAACATTGTTTAGTTTTATCATTAATTAATTGAGGTACTTTAATATTAAATCTTGGTCTAAACTAAAACTACATTTTAATACAACGAATTGTATTACTTAAAAGAAATAAATCTTAATTTTGGCATTTGCCTTATTTATTTGACTTATGGTATTTAGAAAAGGACAACACATGGAAGTTTGTTTATATTAAAGAACTTGAAAATTATAAAAGATAAATGAAAANAACTGAATTTTTATACATTTGAATTAGATAAATAACCTTAAGCTTTCTAATAAACAAACCAAAGTTTCACTTTGCTTATTTTAATTCAATAAAATAAGCCGATGAAGTATTTCATTTTTTTTAAATATAATATATATTTATACATTCTT